>SJYQ01013086.1:714540-763222 GCA_006410935.1 Redunca redunca
AGGACAGGGAACTATAGTCAATATTTTATAATAACCTATAATGGAAAAGAATCTGAAAAAGGATATATACATGTATACATGTGCATATATATGTATAACTGAATCCCTGTGTTGTTCACCAGAAACTAACACAATACTATAAATCAGTTATGATTTTAAAAATTAAAAATAAATGAAATATGAAAGAATCAAAAATAAAATGAAATTTCACACTCAGCTACCATAAATACATGCAGTGTCCCTCCCAAAAAGCTGTACCTCCCTTGTACTATTTCAGGTGTCTTTTGGAGGCTGTATTCCATCAAATAAAGGTAGTAAACATACAGAAAAGGCTTGGGACACAGCACAGGAAAGAGGTAGGGGAGAATCCCTCAGATGATGCTACTGAAAGACAGAGTAATGATGCTGGGTGCCAGGTGCCAAGGGCAACCAGGGCACCAGGAGCAGATGGGCAGCCCCCAGGAGACAGTCTTTCCAAAAAACAACTTGTTCAGACAGCCAATGCATCTGACTATATTGGGAAGATATTTAGATAATTGGCAAAGCATTTTGAGGTTAAACAAATGATGGAGAGATAGAAGATTAGGCAAACAAACCAAAAGCAAGACCCTTCCTAACAAGGAAAGCAAAAGTAATACAGGAAGTAAATGTTATCTTGCTGTATTTTTTGATCAACCACAGCTATCTTTACATTTCCATAGTAGTAGAAATGGCAAATAACGATGTAATTCAAATTCTGACACAATCATGTTGGAAAGATGGAGGACATGAGAAGGGGTGTGTATATGATGGGGTGAAATAGTCAAATCTTTATCTTCTACAAAGGAGGTTCAATAGAAACTTTGTTTTAAATCAAGAAGTAACAATAATAGCTGGTTATTAGGTGATATTGCAGATGGTGACTGCAACCATGAAATTAAAAGATACTTTCTCCTTGAAAGAAAAGCTATGACCAACGTAGACAACATATTAAAAAGCATAGACATTATTTTACCAACAAAGGTCCATCTAGTCAAAACTATGGTTTTTCCAGCAGTCATGTATGGATATGAGAGTTGGACAATATGAGCACTGAAGAATTGATGCTTTTAAACTGTGGTGTTGGAAAAGAACTCTTGAGAGTCCCTTGGACTGCAAGGAGGTCAAATCAGTCAATCGTAAAGGAAATCAGTCCTGAATATTCATTGGAAGGACTGATGCTAAAGCTGAAGCTCTAATACTTTGGCCACTTGATGAGAACTGACTCATTGGTAAAGACCCTGATGCTGGGAAAGATTGAAGGCAGGAGGAGAAGGGGACGACAGAGCATGAGATGGTTGGATGACATCACCAAATGGATGGACACGGGTTTGAACAAGCTCCAGGAGTCAGTGATGGACAGGAAAGCCTGGTGTACTGCAGTCTGCTGCTGCTGCTAAGTCGCTTCAGTCGTGTCCAACTCTGTGCAACCCCAGAGACGGCAGCCCACCAGGCTCCCCCGTCCCCGGGATTCTCCAGGCAAGAACGCTGGAGTGGGTTGCCATTTCCTTCTCCAATGCAGGAAAGTGAAAAGTGAAAGTGAAGTCATTCAGTCGTGTCCGACTCTTAGTGACCCCATGGACTGCAGTCTACTAGGCTCCTCTGTCCATGGGATTTGCAGTCTATGGGGTCACAAAAAGTCAGACACGACCGAGGGACTGAACTGATTGGGTGATATGGAAGTAATTCAAAAAAATTGGTTAAAAGAGGTTGGGACTTTCCTGGCAGTTCAGTGGTTAAAACTCCACACTTCCAATGCGGGGTACAGGTTCAATTCCTGGCTGGGGAACAAAGATCTCATATGTCATGCAGCAAGGTAAAAAAAAAAAAAAAGAGGTTGATAGTACTCACATATGTTTTTCAGTCGTTAAGTCATGTCCGACTCTGCAGCATGCCAGGCTTCCTTGTTCTTGTCTCCCAGTTTGCTCAAATTCATGTCCAGTGAGTTGGTAATACTATCTAACCATCTTATCCTCTGCCGCCCTCTTTTTTTTGCCTTTAATCTTTCCCAAAATCAGGGTCTTTTCCAATGAGTCATACTCACATATGCAGAGGATAAAATAGTGGGGACTCAAGGTGTCTTAGAAGAGAGCTGTATTTTTATCCTTTTGTTTCTTTAAATTCTATGCATAAACAACTTTAATAAACATAACTTTTTAAAGAAAAAGAATGCCTTTACAAAGCTGTTATTACAAGTTTTTCACACCCAGGGAAAGTAGGGTTTCTTTTTACTAATTCCAAGAATCCATCTCCCACATTTCCAAGGGCACTTAGTCTTAAAATTCTGTGATACCTCCAAGCCATAGTTGGCCAAAAGCTGTTGGGTCCTAAGCAGAAGCAAAGTAACCCAGTCTCTGAATTTTTGCCTTTAATAACATAAGACACAAGCCCCTCTGGGTGGGAAGAGGCCTGGTGTGCTGCTCAAAACATCAATATTTTACTTCCCAGTCATCAATCATTCACCAGCAGCCGGCAAACAGCACCTTCCAAGGGAGTATCTTCTGGTCTCCGTCCAGCACCAGGACCATCAATATTTTATGGCTGGGAGATGAAGTTGCTACACAGACACATTATATCTGCCCAGGTAGCATACAGAGAAGCTCTTCCCTCCTCTAGGCAGCTCTGGAGCACATGGCCGGTGATACCCTCACACTGCTCCAGGTCTCCCTATGAGCCCTGGAATCAAAGCATCACAGGCTGGGAGCATGTAGGCACCTGCAGAGATGCTCCTCCACAAGGGACATCGGGGCCGCCTTTGAAGTGCTCTCAGTGCTTTCCACTGTTCATGGTTGTCTTCAGCCCGAACCTCCTCCTTCCCAGACTTCAGGCACTAGCCAAGGTGTAAACTGAAGTTTTGGCTGATGGGACCTAAAATCTCTCCCATTCATCAAAAAGCACTTACTGAACAATATGCCAGAAAACTAGAGAGGTGCTTGGAATACAAGTATATAATACATGTATACACACAAGACAAGTTTGTGAGTATACCTGTCATCTCTGATGTTCTGAGCTTTTGCATACCATCATTGTTGTGGGCATTTTACAGATGTGGCTTCTTATTTTTGGCCTCACCATGCAGTATGTGAGATCTTAGTTCCAGAGATCGAACCCAAGCCCCCTGCATTGGAAGCATGGAGTCTTAACCACTGGACTGCCAGGGAAGTTCTTAATTTTTTTTCAATGCAACCCATATTGTGTTGCACTTTTTTATGCAGAGACCATGTATATACCAGTCATTGACAAAGCTTTTTGCTTTCTATTTTTGTTTTAACTTTTATTTTGTATTGGACTATAGTTGATTTACAATGTTGTGTTAGTTTCAAGTGTATAGCAAAATGCTTCAGTTATACATATGTCTATTCTTTTTCAAATTCTTTTCCCATTTAGCTTATTACAGATTATTGAGTAGAGTTCCCTGTGCTATACAGTAGGTCCTTGTTGGTTATCCATTTAAATATGCATGCATACTAAGTCACTTCAGTCGTGACTGACTCTTTGTGACCCCATGGACTGCAGCCTGCCAGGTCCTCTGTTTATGGGATTCTCCAGGCAAGAATACTGGAGTGGGCTGCCATGCCTTCCTCCAGGGGATTTTCCTGACCCAGTGATCAAACCTGCATCTCTTACGTCTCTTGCTTCGGTAAGCAGCCACTGCCTTTACCACTGGCGCCATCTGGGAAGCCCATTTTAAATACAGAAGTGTGTATATGTTTTGAAACAATAGCTACTTTTACTTTTTGCTTTTATTGGCAATATATGCCATAATACTTTCTGATCTACTCAGCCTATGATCTTTAAAAATAAGATTTTATGACATCTTAATTGATAGCAATCCAACAGGTTAAAAATGCTTCTCTAGAGGCTCTCTAAGTATGATCTCCAACACAACTCCATATGTCATTCCCTAAGATGGTGTGAACTTTAATTTTAATATCAAGTTAAAATATAATTAAATTATACTTCAAGGTAGATGGATAGTCAGTCTAAGAGACTTCAGAAAAGATCTTACTTATTTTGTCCTTATCAAGCATATTGAGCAATAATGTACAACCAACACACTGCATCCATCTACAGAGTATAATTCTATAAGTTGTGACAGTTATCTACAGCTCTGAATCCATCAAGATACAGCACATTCTGTCAGGCCCTAAAAGTGTCTTCATGCCCTTTTGCAGTCCACACCTCAGATGGTAAAGAATCTGCTTGCAGTACAGGAGACCCAGGTTCAATCCCTCAGTAGGAAAGAATCCCTGGAGAAGGACACGGCTGACTGACTAGCACTTTCCTCACTCTAACTCCATCCCCAGGCAACCCCTGATCTGCTCCTTGTCACTATAAATTAGGTTCTACTTTATGTAAATGGAATAATCCAGAATGAAGTCTTTTCTCCAGCTCCTTATACTAAGCATAATCACTCTGAGCTTAATCCATGCCACTGTGTGTATCAGTAGATCATTCACATGATCTTTTTAAATCTTTCCATTCTACGGAGAGACCACATTTTGTATACCATTCACTCACTGATGAACATTTGAAGTGCTTCCAGATTTTAGCCATTCATGTCCAGCTCTTTGTGTGGACATGTGTTGGGTCATATTATATACGTGTGTTTTACTGCTTTAGTATATTCTGATTATCATATGTATGATTCTTTTGAATGATACAACAAGAATAGATGGGTTCCCCTTCTACACTGCAGGTAGGAATGCAAATTGGTGCAAACCACTGTGGAGAACAGTATGGATATTTCTTTAAAAAGCTAAAAAAAGAGTTACTGTATCATCCTGAAATCCCACTCCTAGGCATATATTTGAGAAAAAACATAATTCCAAAAGATACATGCACCCGAATGTATATAGCACCACTACTCACAATAGCCAAGACATGGAAGCAAAGTAAATGTCCATCGACAAGTGAATGGATAAAGAAGATGTAGTATATGTATATACAATGGAATACTTGTTGTTCAGTCCCTAAATCACGTCCAACTCTTTTGTGACCCCATGGACTGTAGACCACCAGGCTCCTCTGTCTATGGCATTTCTCAGGCAAGAATACTGAGTAGGTTGCCATTTCCTTCTTTAGGGGATCTGCCCTACCCAGGGCTCAAACCTGCATCTCCTACATTGCAGGTGGATTGTTTACCACTGAGCCACCTGGGAATCCCACAATGGAACACCACTCAGGCATAAAAAAGAATAAAATCATACCATTTGCAGCAACATGGACGGACCTAGAGATTATCACACTAAAGGAAGTAAGTCAGAAAGAGAAAGATAAATGCCAAATGATATCACTTATATATGGAATCTAAAATAGGACACAAATAAACCAAGTCTCCACCTGTAATGTGGGAGACCTGGGTTTGATTTCTGGCTTGGGAAGATCCCCTGGAAGAGGGCATGGAAACCCACTCCAGTATTCTTGCCTGGAGAATCCCCATGGACAGAGGAGCCTGGCAGGCTACAGTCCATGGGGTCACAAAGAATCAGACACAACTGAGCAACTAAGCACAGCACAGCACAAATTGTGTCCACCAAAGAGAAAAGACTCACAGACGTAGAGAACAGACCTGTTCTGTCTCAAGGGGAAGGGGAATGAGAGAGGGATGAACTGGGAGTTTAGGATTAGAAAGAAAGATGCTAACTATTATATAGAAAATGTATACGGTCCTACTGTATAGCACAGGGAACTATATTCAGTATCTGGTGATAAAACAGAATGGAAAAGAAGATGAAAAAAGAATGTATATATATGTACAACTGAATCACTTTGCTAGACAGCAGGAATTAACACAAGGTTTTAAATCAACTATACTTCAATAAAATAATTTTTTAAAAAACAAGAGTTAATATGTTGGACCACACATGCTTATTTCTGAATCAGGATGTACTTTGCTGCTTCGAGGCACCTACAAACAATTAGATAGTCATGGGACCACCTGAGTTCTTAACCAAGCCGTGGAGAGGAACTCCTCAGTGAGAACAATTTAAGGTGATTTTGGTTTTAGTCACTAAGTTGTGTCTGACTCTTGCAAACCCATGGACTGCAGCCTGCCAGGCTCCTCTGTCCATGGGATTCTCGGGGTTGCCATTTCCTTCTCCAGGGGATCTTCCCAACCCAGGAATCAAACCTGGGTCCCGTGCATTGCAGGCAGATTCTTTACCGACTGAGCTACAGGGGAAGCCCTCGAAATAAAATGAAGTTGCATCCTGGTTAGCCATTTCCTTCTCCAGGGGATCTTCCCAACCCAGGAATCAAACCTGGGTCCCGTGCATTGCAGGCAGATTCTTTACTGACTGAGCTACAGGGGAAGCCCTCGAAATAAAATGAAGTTGCATCCTGGTTATATGCCTCTATTCATTCTTGTTCAACACACCAATTACAAACATTACTAACAACCAAACTATGGACAACTAAGCAGTGCTTACAGAGAATGAGGACTCACATGGAAGATCTCCAAGATGTATCATTATGTGGCAGAAAAGCTAGCTGCAAAACAATACTTCAAGCATAACTACGTTTATGTGTTTTTAAAAAACGTATACAGATGTATGTGTGTCTGTGTGTGTACCTGTGTGAGACAGAGAAGCTCTCTGCTCCAACTCCCTTTGCTCAACACCATCCTCACTCCAAATGGGAAAGGGGTCTTTTAGCTCAAAGACACACCAGAGTTCTGTATGAAAAGTGATCGGTAGCACAGGAGAGATTTGCCTCACATATAGGTGCTCTTCTCTGATGGACAGGACATCACCCATTGTCAGGCAGGGATGAAGCCAGGGACTTCTCAGGTTTGGACTTAGAGTTGGAAGCAGATGAAGCATCCTGACTGAGGAGCAAAAAAGGAGCATCCTGACTGAGGGCAGGGGACACGACGGGTGGGGATTCCGCGCTCACTGAGCTGAAAGACCAGAATCAGAACAACAAGGAAATATTTTGCATCAACCTCTGTACTTGAAAGTTAGGGATCAGCTAACAGCAGTCCTCTGGCCCTTCGGGGAATAGCCTACATGCACACCCTCCAGGCATGTGAGAACACGTTGCACTCACATGCTAGTAAAGTAATGCTCAAAATCCTCCAAGCCAGGCTTCAACAGTACATGAACCATGAACTTCCAGCTGTTCAAGTTGGATTTAGAAAAGGCAGAGGAACAAGAGATCAAATTCCCAACATCCATTGGATCATAGAAAAAGCAAAAGAATTTCAGAAAAACATCTACTTCTGCTTTATTGATTACACCAAAGCCTTTGACTGTGTAGATCACAACAAACTGTGCAAAATTTTTAAAGAGATGGGAACACGAGACCACCTTACTTGCTTCGTGAGAAACCTATATGCAGGTCAAGAAGCAACAGTTAGAACCTGATATGGAACAACAGACTGATTCCAAACTGGGAAAGGAGTACATAAAGGCTGTATATTGCCACCCTGCTTATTTAACTTATATACAGAGCAGAGAATGTGAAATGCCACGCTGGATGAAGCACAAGCTGAAATCAAGATTGCCGAAGAAATACCAATAACCTCAGATATGCAGATGACACCATCCTTATGGTAAAAGTGAGGAGGAACTAAAGAGCCTCTTGATGAAAGTGAAAGAGGACAGTGAAAAATTTGGCTTAAAACTCAATATTCAAAAAACTAAGATCATGGCATCCAGTCCCATCACTTCATGGCAAATAGATGGAGAAACAATGGAAAGAGCGACAGACTTTATTTTCTCAGGCTCCGAAATCACTGCAGATGGTGACTGCAGCCATGGAATTAAAAGATGCTTGCTCCTTGGAAGAAAAGCTATGACCAACCTAGACGGCATATTAAAAAGCAGAGACATTGCTTTGCTGACAGAGGTCCAAGTGGTCAAAGCTATGGTTTTTTCATGTATGGATATAAGAGGTGGACCATAAAAAAAGCTGAGTGCTGAAGAACTGATGCTTTTGAACTGCAGTGTTAGAGAAGAACTCTTGAGAGTCCCTTGGACTGCAAGGAGATCATACCAGTCAATCCTAAAGGAACCCAGTCCTGAGTATTCATTGGAAGGACTGATGTTAAAGCTGAAACTCCAATACTTTGGCCACCTAATTCAAAGAACTGACTCATTAATAAAGACCCTGATGCCGGGAAAGATTGAAGGCAGGAGGAGAAGGGGACGACAGAGGATGAGTTGGTTGGATGGCATCACTGACTGACTCAATGGACATGAGTTTGAGCAAGCTCCGGGAGCTGGTGATGGACAGGGAAGCCTGGCATGCTGCAGTTCATGGGGCTGCAAAAGGTCAGACATGACTGAGCAACTGAACTGAACTGACACTCTCCAGGTACAAGGCACAAAAAAATGACCTTCAGATGGGAAAGTTCATGGAAGGGTGTAACAGGAAGCACACTCCTCTGCTAACAGTGGTCACAGTAGGGAATTCAACTGGGGACCGGAGAGGACAGATGGGCCCAGGAAGGAATAAGAAGGAAATTTCCACTCTTCAACCTATGTTTGTGTTGATATAAAATTTACAACAAATACGTGAACATGCAGTGCTTTTGCGGTTTTTATCATATGGTCCATTTGAATCAATAAAGTGAAGGCTGCAAGGGGGAAAAGGTGGTAGGATAAATTGGGAAATTGGGATTGATGCATACACACTACTATATATAAAAGATAACTAATAAGAACCTGTGTATAGCACAGGGAACTCTATTCGGTGCTCTGTAATGAGCTATGTGGGAATGGAGTCTAGAAGACAGTGGATACGTGTATACGTATGGCTGATTCACTGAGGGCACCACTCAGCCTCCCAGTGACTGTGGGTTCAATACACCTGGCAGCTGAATTAATTCCACAGGACTGAGCACCAGCACCAAAGGGTAGGCCACTTAACTGCTTTGATGAAATTCCCTTCAAAAAGTCCTAATCTTAGAGGATCAATTGAGACTGCTCTAAATTATATTAATCTTAGAAAATCATATATTTAGCAAAGGGTAGATTTTAAAGAGTGTTCAGTCACAAGAAATCATAAGCATAGCACTTCAAAAAGCAGTCTGACAGCATCTCTGAAGGTTAAATACACAGTTATCATCAGTTCAGTTCAGTTGCTCAGTCGTGTCCAACTCTTGGCAACCCCATGAACTGCAGCACGCCAGGCCTCCTTGTCCATCATCAACTCCCGGAGTTCACTCAAACTCATGTCCATTGAGTCCATCCCATCCTCTGTCGTCCCCTTCTCCTGCCCCCAATCCCTCCCAGCATCAGGGTCTTTTCCAATGAGTCAACTGTTCACATGAGGTGGCCAAAGTATTGGAGTTTCAGCTTCAGCATCAGTCCTTCCAATGGACACCCAGGATGGATCTCCTTTAGGATGGACTGGTTGGATCTCCTTGCAGTCCAAGGGACTCACAAGAATCTTCTCTAACACCACAGTTCAAAAGCAGCAATTCTTCAGCGCTCAGCTTTCTTCACAGTCCAACTCTCACATCCATACATGACCACTGGAAAAAACCATAGACTTGACTGGATGGACCTTTGTTAGCAAAGTAATACCTCTGCTTTTCAATATGCTATCTAGGTTGGTCATAACTTACCTTCCAAGGAGTAAGCGTCTTTTAATTTCATGGCTGCAATCACCATCTGCAGTGATTTTGGAGCCCAAAAAAATAAAGTCTGACACTGTTTCCACTGTTTCCCCATCTATCTGCCATGAAGTGATGGGACCAGATGCCATGATCTTCGTTTTCTGAATGTTGAGCTTTAAGCCAACTTTTTCACTCTCCTCTCATAGAACCTAGCATTCTCACTCCTAGGTTATACATCCAAAGGGAGTTAAATTCACAAAAAAACTTATAACTGAATGTTCACAACAGTTGTTCCTGAGTCAAAAAGAGAAAGAGCTCAAATGCTCAGCAAATGATGAACAAATAAACAAAATGTGGTCTATCCACACAATGGGATATTATTTAACCACAAAAAGGGATGAAGTTCTGACACACATTACAACATGGACGAACTTTGAACGCATTAGGCTGACATAAGCAAGACACAAAAGGCACACATCATATGATTTATGTATATGAAATGTCCAGAAAAGGCCACATATCATATGATTCATGTATATGAAATGTCCAGAATAGGTAAATTTACAGATACGGACTTCCCTGGTGGCAGATAAGAATCTGCCTGTCAGTGCAGGGGACACTGGTTCAATACCCGGTCTGGGAAGATCCCACATGCCATGGGGCAACTAAGCCCACGTGCCACAATTACTGAGCCCGTGCTCTAGAGTCCTCATGCTGCAGCTACTGAAGCCCACAGGCCTAGAGCCCATGCTCTGAAACAAGAGAAGCCACAGCAATGAGAAGCCCACAACAAAGATTAGCCCTTGGTCACCACAACTAAAGAAAGCCTGTGCAAAAAAAAAAGCAATGAAGACCCAGTGCAGCCAAAAATAAATAACTAAATATACACAGAGACAGCAACACACTGGTTGCCAGGGAAGGGGAATGAGGAGAAGGTTGGAAGTTGATGGCTGAAGAGTGAACAATATCTTTTAGTTTTATTTTCTTAATTGAAATATATTTGATTTACAGTGTTGTGTTAGTTTCAAGTGTAGAGCAAAGTGATTCCATTATACATACACATATATTCATCCTTTTTCAGATTCTTTTCCCATATAAGTTATTACAAAATACTGAATATCATTCCCTGTTCTATACAGTAGATCCTTGTTGATTATATATTTTACATATGACAGTGTTTATATGTTAATCCCAAACTCCCAATTTATCATTCTCCCCACCAAAATGATCTTTTTAGGTGATGAAAATGACTAAAATTGACTGTGATGATGGTTACACAACTCAGCCAATATGCTAAAAAAAACATTGAATTACATGTTTTAAATGAGTAAATTGTGTTGTGGGTGAGTTATTTCTCAATAAAGCCATTGGAAAAAAGGAAGAAAGAGATCTTTAAATAAGGTCCAGCTCACTCACTAGTATTAAGACAGCTTTCCTTAGATCTCAGTGAGAATGAAACCTAAGTGTTTTGCTGTTCACTTGTTCGTTCATTCAAGAAATATATACAAAGCCCAACGTAAGTGCCAGGCACTAATCTGGCAGTGAGGACACAGCTGTGAACAGTCACCAGCAAGAAATACGACTGTTATTAACAGATGGTGACAAGGAACCTGGAGAAAACAAATCAGGCCAAGGGGAGGGGGCAAAGAGGGCCTGGCCTGGCCTCAGCCTTCTAAGGGTGCTCAGGTCTCCTTCCAGACGAGGCAGGGACTGAGCTGAGGCCTGAGGGGAGCAGCTCATGCCGGACATATAGGAGCCATGGGAACAGCAACTCCTCAAGCAGGGAATGTTTCTCTCTAGTCCTCATGGTCTTCATTTGGAGGTAGGGTACCAGACACTGAGAAGTTACTTCTTAAGCCCCCATCACTGGCAAATCTGATACAGGAGCCCAGTTATCAAAGGTGGGGTAGAGTGGTATAATTCAGCTCCCCAAACCAAACTGAATACACTTCTTTTCTTTGTTTTCTTCTTACTTTTTCTCTTTTTTGAAACTGAAATACAGTTGATTTACAATGCTGTGTTATTTTCTGCAGTACAGAGAAGTTTTGCTTCAGTTATACACATATATACATTATTTCTTACATTCTTTTCCATTATGGTTTATCATGGGATATTGAATATAGTTCCCTGTGCTGTACGGTAGGACCCTGTTGCTTATCCGTTCTGTGATAATAGTTTGTATCTGCTAATCCTAAACCCCCAATCCATCCCTCTCCCACACCCCTGCTCTTTGGCAACCACCAGTCTGTGACTGTGAGTCTGTTTCTATTCTGTAGATAAGTTCAATTGTGTCATGTTAGATCCCACATGTAAGTAACATCATATGTGAACATCCTTTTCTTCTTCTCACTCCCCCCCTCCACAGCCAGCTTCCATTTCTCAAAAAAGTGTTTGTTCATTAGCCCTGAAAAGAGGATCTTTCCCAGAGGAGGTCAGTCTGTGGGGGGCAATGAGGGATTTGGTTGGCTGCTGCCCCTCTTTCAGGGCATCTGACTGCAAAGGCACAAAAGAAAGGCCCTGATTGAAAGGAGGTGTGTGTGAGCATCTCCAGCTGACCCTCAGGGCAGGGCCTAACCACCCACCCTCGATGAGAGTTCCGTGTTCATGATTGTAGAAACTGTGCTGGGAATTACAGCACCAGGAAAAGCAAGGTGACTCAGCTGCAATATGCCATCTAACAAAATGTTCACCCAGAGTTTATTTTATCAGAAGCAAATCAATGTATATCAAACCCTGTCACTCCTCTCCAGACAGGTCCCCAGAACCCAGACTATGGGGTCCCAAACAAAGGAATCTCCACAGATGGGAGAGATGTGGGCTGGTCTTCACTGGAAGATGAGCCATCGCGGAGAACAGTCTTCCCAAAATTCAAGCTCTCCTATCACCTTAAAAGTCTGTGTGGAAAGAAAGGGTAAATCTGGACAGACAGGAAGTAGCTGAGTGGTTGCCTGGGGCAGAGAATAGTATTAACTGCTCACAGCCACAAGGGATCTCATTGGGAGGAATGGAAAACTTCTAAAACTGGATTATGGTAATGGTTGCACGACTCAGTAAATTTGCTAAAAACTGAGTGAATTTTATGGCATTGTAAATTATTTTTTTAAAGTTTGCATGAGATGAAAAGATACATTTGGGGGCAAGGGTGGCCATTTTAAAACATGACAGAACATTTGCAGCAACATGGATGGACCTAGAGATTATCATACAAGGTAATATAAATCAGAAAAAGACAAATATCATATGATATCACTTAAATGTGGAATCTAAAACATGACACAAGTGAACTTATTTACAAAACAGACTCACAGATATAGAAAGCAATCTAATATCATGATTACCAGAGGGGGAAGGAGGTGGAGGGTGGGGTAAGTGAACAGTTTTGGATTAACAGATACACAATACTACATATAAAATAAACAATAAGGACATATCATATAGCACAGAGAAGTATATCTTGTAATAACCTATAATGGAAAAGAATCTAAAAAAGAATATAAATGTTATACATACAAAATCAAGTCACTTTGCTATACCCCTGAAATTAACACAACATTGAAAATCAACTATACTTCAATAAAGTAATTTTCTTTAAAGTATGCTTTGGATAAAGGGGAAAAAATAAAAATAAATAAAAGATGGCTGAAAATTCTTTGATGTCTCTCCCATTGAGAGGTGGGGTCTATACCCCTTCCCCTTGAAGGTTTCTGAAGCATCTACCAGCAGAGGAGGCTGGCAGTGACACTGTGTGACTTCCACCTTGTTAGCTGGGACCCTCCCCCAAGGCCCCAGGCTAGGGGGAGAGTCAGGCAGTAACCCCAGCTGAGCCAGCATGCAGGTCATCCTCATCCAGACTCAGATGAGGAAGAATTCAAACCCCAGTCATTCGAGTCTTCCCAGTTGACAACCAAGACATTGTAGTGAGACGAGCTGCTCTTACAGCGTCCCCTTCAAATTCCTGACCTGCAGTTTGTAGACTCTTATTTATAGCTTATGTCTGTTAACAGGGTAGCAACAGCAGGGTTGCAGAGAGTTGACCAGAGCTGTCATGGCTGGGGCAGGATGTCCAAGTTCATCACAGACAGTCTAAAACAGAACTCAGCACCTGGGGCATCAGATTCTCCAGCCCATGCTCAAGGGGAGTTCCTTCTATATCTGCCACACAGCTATTTACCAGCACTTGAAGACATCGGCTGTTGCCCATGAATCAGTGAGCATCTCCAAAACAAAGAAAAGGCGTTTTTTTTTTTTAATGAGCATTGCCACTCCCTTCCCCACCTAAGCCTTCCTTGGCTTCAACAAACATGAAACAGCCAGCCACACAATGAAGGATTTCTTTGCCATCATTTTCTAGCAATTACTCCTATACCAGGGGCTGAGACAGACAGATGAATACCTGGTAGTCCTCCCCTCTGAAGAGCACACAGTCTTATGAGAAAATTATATGCATCATCTTTGTCATTATTTACCTAACTTTTATTATGATTTTAACATCCATCTTCCCCACTGGACTATCAACTCCTCGAGGAACTGGGTCCCTTCTATTCACTTAGTTATTCCCAGAAGGCACTTGATAAATATTTACTGAGTGCTTTTCTTGAATTGCCAAGTAATAATCTCTTCAACACTGGAGAAGGAAATGGCAACCCACTCCAGTACTCTTGCCTAGAAAATTCCATGGATGGAGGAGCCTGGTGGGCTAGAGTCCATGGGGTCACGAAGAGTTGGACATGACTGAGCGACTTCACAACACAACTTCACGAGTCTCTTCAACATAGGTTCAAACAAGATCCTGAGTTATTGATGGGTGATATCCTTCCTAAAACAACTTAGACAAATGGGCAGGGTTTCAGAGGAGAAATGAAACACCCAGAACAAGGCCAAGGAAGGCTGTATGGGCCCCTCCCAGGAGCAACTCCCTTGTATTTAGACCAGCTACTATCTCCCTAGGCTCTGTTTCATCCCTTTCTGGGATTTGTGACCCAGAGAAATAGCCCAGACCTACCTGAATGTACAGATGTGAGAACTGGACCATAAAGAAGGCTGAGTGCCAAAGAATTGATGCTTTTGAACTGCAGTGTTGGAGAAGACTCTTGAGAGTCCCTTGGACAGCAAGGAGATCAAACCAGTCAATCCTAAAGAAAATCAACCCTGAATATTCTTTGGAAGGACTGATGCTGTAGCTGAAGCTCCAATACTTTGGCCACCTGATGTGAAGAGCCGACTCACTGGAAAAGACCCTGATGTTGGGAAAAATAGAAGGCAGGAGGAGAAGGGGACAACAGAGGATGAGATGGTTGGATGGCTCATTGACTCAATGGACCTGAGTTTAAACAAACTCCAAGAGATGGTGAAGGACAGGGAAGCCTGGCATGCTGCAGTTCAAAGGGTCGCAAAGAGTCGACACAACTTAACAACTGAACAACAACCTAAATATCACCAGTACCAATAAAAATAGGTTCCTGCTTACAAGTTCAGGTAACAGAAATACCAGGCTGTGAATGTATTCCCTATTTATGTTTTTAGTTATGAAAAATGCATCTATTTCTTACCAGTTGTATAAGGAACTCCTTGTTTCTCATTCTAAAATTCTACTGTTTCAAGCTTCAAGGTCCCTCTCTGTCTAGCCCCCCAGATCTTTGTGAACAAAGTCAAATTTATAATTCCCCATCCCTTTCTCCCTCCTCCCCTGCACCATCAGCCACAATCTCCTGAAACCAGAGCAGCATCAGGCTCACAGCCTGAACTCAGATCTCAGACTTTGGGCTGTCTTCCTCACCATCGTTTTCATTTTCATGCTGAATTTTACAGACCTTTTCAGTTTCAGAGATGAAGAGGAACAGCCTCGGATGAGAGCAGGGGAGACCCACATTAGCAGTCCGGTGGTGAGCACATGCTCGGCCAGGGAAGCCCCCCCACCTCACCCCAAACCCACCAGGTGGTGGAGGTGAGGAGCCCTCCTCCCCCTCGCTGCTGCATTAGAACGGAGTTAGAGTCAATCCTCACCAGGTCCGGCAGACCCCAGTGGCAAAGATAACAACGCCGCCACTCAGCCAGGCTGCCAGCCTCTGACTCTTCTGCCGCCGGTATATCTGCCCGCTATAATTAGATCACTGGAGACCTCGCCAGTGAAAAAGAGATTCACCCTGGCCTCCTTTCTCTCCCTGGGACTCTAGGCTGCCTCCTTAATCCCTGAATCAGGTCTCCCCTCTGGGCTCTGAGTGAGTAAAGAGAGGTCAGGAGATATTTCCTTCCGAGGAGCATTTCTTCCTACTCTTGGCTCCAGAGGGGAAAATCTTTCTTTCCCATTTTGCTGACTTTTTTCCCTCCTTTTTCCCTAATTTTTTTAAAAGATTATCCTCCTAAAAGAATTTTCAGGTGGAGAATTTGGGAAGTTCAGAAAAGTTCAAGGAGCTTGTGAATTCTTTGACCATATATAAGACTTTCTCTTTTTTTTTTTTTTGCATTTCTTTTCCATGGGGATGGTCTTGATCACTGTCTCCTGTACAATGTCACAAACCTCAGACTGGGGAGGCCTTACAAATAGCTTTGAAAAGAAGAGAAGCGAAAAGCAAAGGAGAAAAGGAAAGCTATAAGCATCTGAATGCAGAGTTCCAAAGAATAGCAAGGAGAGATAAGAAAGCCTTCCTCAGTGATCAATGCAAAGAAATAGATAAAAACAACAGAATGGGAAAGACTAGAGATCTCTTCAAGAAAATTAGAGATACCAAGGGAACATTTCATGCAAAGATGGGCTCAATAAAGGACAGAAATGGTACAGATCTAACAGAAGCAGAAGATATTAAGAAGAGGTGGCAAGAATACACAGAAGAACTGTACAAAAAAGATCTTCACAACCCAGATAATCACGATGGTGTGATCACTCACCTAGAGCCAGACATCCTGGACTGTGAAGTCAAGCGGGCCTTAGAAAGCATCACTATGAACAAAGCTAGTGGAGGTGATGGAATTCCAGTTGAGCTCTTTCAAATCCTGAAAGATGATGCTGTGAAAGTGCTGTACTCAATATGCCAGCAAATTTGAAAAACTCAGCAGAGGCCACAGGACTGGAAAAAGTCAGTTTTCATTCCAATCCCAAAGAAAGGCAATGCCAAAGAATGCTCAGGCTACCACACAATTGCACTCATCTCACACGCTAGTAAAGTAATGCTCAAAATTCTCCAAGCCAGGCTTCAGCAATACGTGAACCGTGAACTTCCAGATGTTCAAGCTGGTTTTAGAAAAGACAGAGGAACCAGAGATCAAGTTGCCAACATCCACTGGATCATCAAAAAAGCAAGAGGGTTCCAGAAAAACATCTACTCCTGTTTCATTGACTATGCCAAAGCCTTTGACTGTGTGGATCACAATAAACTGTGGGAAATCCTGAAAGAGATGGGACTACCAGACCACCTGACCTGCCTCTTGAGAAACCTATATGCAGGTCAGGAAACAACAGTTAGAACTGGACATGGAACAACAACCTGGTTCCAAATAGGAAAAGGAGTACATCAAGGCTGTATATTGTCACCCTGCTTATTTAACTTATACGCAGAGTACATCATGAGAAACGCTGGGCTGGAAGAAGCACAAGCTGGAATCAAGATTGCCGGGAGAAATATCAATAACCTCAGATATGCAGATGACACCACCCTTATGGCAGAAAGTGAAGAGGAACTAAAAAGCCTCTGGATGAAAGTGAAAGAGGAGAGTGAAAAAGTTCACTTAAAGCTCAACATTCAGAAAATGAAGATCATGGCATCTGGTCCCATCACTTCATGGGAAATAGATGGGGAAACAGTGGAAACAGTGTCAGACTCTATTTTGGGGGCTCTAAAATCACTGCAGATGGTGATTGCAGCCATGAAATTAAAAGACACTTACTCCTTGGGAGGAAAGTTATGACCAACCTAGACAGCATATTCAAAAGCAGAGACATTACTTTTCCAACAAAGGTCCATCTAGTCAAGACTATGGTTTTTTCAGTGGTCATGTATGAATGTGAGAGATGGACTGTGGAGAAAACTGAGTGCCGAAGAACTGATGCTTTTGAACTGTGGTGTTGGAGAAGACTCTTGAGAGTCCCTTGGACTGCAAGGAGATCCAACCAGTCCATTCTAAAGGAGATCAGTATTGGGTGTTCTTTGGAAGGAATGATGCTAAAGGTGAAACTCCAATACTTTGGCCACCTCATGCGAAGAGTTGACTCATTGGAAAGGACTCTGATGCTAGGAAGGATTGAGAGCAGGAGGAAAAGGGGACGATAGAGGATGAGATGGCTGGATGGCATCACCGACTCAATGGACATGAGTTTGCGTGAACTCCGGGAGTTGGTGATGGACAGGGAGGCCTGGAATGCTTCGATTCATGGGGTGGCAAAGAGTCAGACACAACTGAGCAACTGAACTGACTGACTAAACTGAGGACTTTCTTTTTCTTCCATGTCTTTGGTTTGCAAACTGAGTCATTGGATGGCTTTGTTCTCCCCAGCAAACCCATCACCCCTCACCCCAACCTGCCTGCTCCACTCACACAAACAGCTCTTCTGCCCCTTTCCTGTTTGCCCATTTCTGTTCCCCTCTAACCTTAAAAGAACCTAATTATAGAAATGAGATCACCAGGCAATTTAACCTAACTCCTGACTTGTACACGCCTGGTCTAACCTGTTGATTCTTTTCCTAGATCAAAGGAAGTGAGAATAAAGAATGAAGTATTTAAAAAATGACTAGCTCTCTATCTCCAATAGCCCCTTTAGCAATCCTGCAGGCAGATCTCACAGACAAGATAACACATGAAGGCAGTCAGACTGTCTGCATGCAATGGACAAGGATGTATATACACCCAACCTCCTGCCTTGATGAGTCACTGAGATTCTCCCCAATCCCCCCTTTTCTCCTTTAGAAACTGTCTCATCTGAGCAGAATCTTGGGAGTTGGTCTCAGCACACGAGTCCACCTTCTCCCCAGATTGCTGGCTTTGCTGTTTAAAGCAACTTTCCTTTCTACTGACTTTTACCTCTCAACTATTGGCTTTTGAGCTGCGTGCTTATGAACCTGAGGTGGGTAACAGACTGAAAGCTGATGTCCTCTGGGGCACAGGCAGTGAAGTTTCCAGGCAGGCCTGGACCCACTAGCCCAGCTGGCTTACTCAAACTCTGTGGACCTCAGGTTATCAACCAGAAAGTGATGTCAACTTCACAGGGTTTTGAGTTGATCAAACAAAATAACAGTTCTATCCCACACTTAATGAATGCTCGGTGAAAGTTATCTCCCAACCCCTTTCACCTCCATCCCCCAGCTATGCAGCCAAAGCTGCAAAATAGAAGTAATGCATTCCAGGTACAGAAGTGTCTATCTGAACAAGTGATTGTCACCTCAGGTCTCCCCAAAGCTGAGCACACCAAGGTGTGCCTGCTTCAGGTTCCAGGGAGAGGGTGCCAAGCAGCGGGTAAGCCTTAAAATGAACAAAAAGGAGTTATGGTGAGCTGGGAACATTCTCCACGTGGCCTGTTTGAGTTATAACAGGACAGTGAGAACTTGAGAGTCATAGTCAAGAAGGCAAATGTAGGTGCTCTTGAATGCGGGCAAGAAGAAAAGCAACTTTCAGAACAAATGTTCTTCTTAAAGGCACTCTCCCCAGAAATAATTTCAAAGTTCAGCTTTTTATAAAAAGTGAACATTGGGAACTTAACGATACATAATTTATGAAGGGCAATTTTGCCGTATGCAGCAAAATCTTTTAAAATATGTATGTACTTTGACCCAGCAATTTCATTTCCAAGAATTTATCCCAAAGAGATAGTGATGCCAAATGCAATGTGGGGACTTTACTTCTGCTTCAAACAGACTAACTAAAAAAGACATTTGTGAGACTACCAAGAAAGTTTGACGTTTGACTTCTGCCTGGATATTGGATAATGCTCAGAAATCATTATTCATTTTTTATTAACTAAATTCTATGGAGTTTAGTTTTATTAACTAAACTTTATTCAGATTGCTGTAGGGTTTTTTTAATTCTTTTTTTTTTCTTTCTTTCTTTTGGCTGTGCTAGGCCTTCAGTGCGGAACCTGGGCTTTCTCTAGTTGCAGCGAGAGGGAGCTCCTGTTTGTTACGGTGTGTTGGCTTCTCACTGAAGTGGCTTCTGTAGTTGTGGCATGCAAATTCACCAGTTGTGACGCATGGGCTTAGTTGCTCTCCAGTGTGTGGGATCTTCCCAGGCCAGGGATTGAATCCATGACCCCTGCATTGGCAGGCAGAGTCTTAACCACTGGACCACCAGGGAAATCCCTAATTCTTTTAATTTATGTTATTGTTATCTGTAGTAAAATACACATAACATAAAATGTGTCATCTTAACCACTTCTAGGTGTACAGTTCAGTGGCATTAAGTACATCACACTACTATGCAACTTTCATCACCATCGATCTCCAGAACTCTTTTTATCTTGCCAAACTGAAATTCTAGGCCCATTAAACATTCATTCCCTCCTCCCTCAGCTCCAGGCAACCACATTCTACTTTCTATCACTATGAATGTGACTATTCTCAGTTCAGTTCGGTTCAGTTTCTCAGTCGTATCCTACTCTTTGCAGCCCCATGGACTGCAGCACACCAGGCTTCCCTGTCCATCACCAACTCCCATAGCTCACTCAGACTCACATCCATCAAGTCAGTGATGCCATCCAATCATCTCATACTCTGTCATCCCCTTCTCCTCCCACCTTCAATCTTTTCCAGAATCAGGTTCTTTTCCAATGAGTCAGTTCTTCACATCAGGTGGCCAAATTATTGGAGTTTCAGCTTCAGCATTAGTCCTTCCAGTGAATATTCAGGACTGATTTCCTTTATGATTGACTGGTTGGATCTCCTTGTAGTGACTATTCTGGGTGACTTATTTTAAGGAGAATCCTACAGTGTTTGTCTTTTGTGACTGGTTTATTTCACTTAGCATAATGGTCTCAAGATTCACCGACGTCATAGGATGTGTCAGAATTTCCTTGCTCTTTGAGGCTGAATTATATTCTATTTAGGACTCCTCAACCCAATTTCAGGATGGAAGTTTCCTCCACACCAACAACAAGCCATTCTTAGGACACTAGCTATGTGTCCTACTGAGGGAAGAGAGCAGGGCACAGCCATTAAAAGAATTAACCATCCATTAAGAACAGGACACACACAAAAAAAAACAGTGAGAACCTTCTAGACCCAAGATGGTGGAAGATTAAGCTCCTAATAGATCTTGAGTCTCATCGTACCCTCGTTGGAATACATTAGTTAAATGACACACCCACTGGTGGCATGACAGCTCCAAGGCTGACCATAAGAGGCCAAAATGTGGGCAGTGGTCCAATTCCTAGAAATCCCTATTCCTTCTCCAAGATAGTTAGAACATTACTCCTACCCATTAGCCTATGAACTTACCCAGTCCATTAAAACTAACCACCCCTACATCTTAGAGCTGCTTTCAATTTCCAAGACAACCCCATACCCTGGGGCCACCTCTTACCTTCTGAGACAGCCCACGTACTGTCTATGGAGTGTACATCTCTCTAAATAAAACTGCTTTCACGTTACTGTGGCTCACTCTTGAATTCACCCTGTGAGAAGCCAATGACCCTTACTTAGTGGCCCACACCAGGGACTTACCTGAGACCTAGGACATGACCATCCTCTCATGCCCCATTTTTCCTACAACACTGCAGTTCAATCCAGTTACCTCCCTGGTAATGGATTCAGATTCCATGGCTCCAGGACTCAATCCTACAAAACTGCTCTCCCTCCTACTTTAGAAACCAACCACAAGCCCAGGTTATCACTGTAGTTCTGACCAACCAGCTTTAAGTCAGTTCAGTTCAGTCACTCAGTCATGTCCAGCTCCATAGACTGCAGCACACCAGGCCTCCCTGTACATCACCAACTCCTGGAGTTTACTCAAACTCATGTCCATTGAGTCGGTGATGCCATCCAACCATCTCACCCTCTGTTGTCTCCTTCTCTTCCTACCTTCAATTTTTCCCACATCAGGGTCTTTTCCAATGAGTCAGCTCTTCACATCGGGTGACCAAAGTACTGGAGTTTCAGCTTCAGCGTCAGTCCTTCCAATGATTTTTCAGGACTGATTTCCTTTAAGTTGGACTGATTGGGTCTCCTTGCAGTCCAAGGACTCTTGAGTCTTCTCCAACACCACAGTTCAAAAGCATCAATTCTTCAGTCCTCAAATTTATTTGTAGTCAAACTCTCACATCCATACATGACCACTGGAAAAACCATAGCCTTGACTAGATGAATCTTTGTTGGAAAATAATGTCTCTGCTGTCTAGGTTGTTTAATATGCTATCTAGGTTGGTCATTACTTTTCTTCCAAGGAGTAAGCGCCTTTTATCACAGCTGCAGTCACCATCTGCAGTGATTTTGGAGCCCAGAAAAATAAAGTCTGACACTCTTTCCACTGTTTCTCTGTCTATTTCCCATGAAGTGATGGGACCAGATGCCATGATCTTCATTTTCTGAATGTTGAGCTTTAAGCCAACTTTTTCANCTTGGTATCTCTAATTTTCTTGAAGAGATCTCTAGTCTTTCCCATTCTGTTGTTTTCCTCTATTTCTTTGCACTGATCACTGAGGAAGGCTTTTTTATCTCTCCTTGCTATTCTTTGGAGCAACACAAGAAAAGACTCTACACTTGGACATCACCAGATGGTCAACACGAAATCAGATTGATTATATTCTTTGCAGCCAAAGATGGAGAAGCTCTATAAGTCAGCAAAAACAAGACCAGGAGCTGACTCAGATCATGAACACCTTATTGCCAAATTCAGACTTAAATTGAAGAAAGTAGGGGAAACCACTAGACCATTCAGGTATGACCTAAATCAATCCCTAACGATTATACAGTGGAAGTGAGAAATAGATTTAAGGGACTAGATCTGATAGACAGAGTGCCTGATGAACTATAGACAGAGGTTCGTGACATTGTACAGAATACAGGAAGCAAGACCATCCCCAAAATAAGAAATACAAAAAAGCAAAATGGCTGCCTGAGGAGGCCTTGCAAATAGCTGTGAAAAGAAGAGAAACAAAAAGCAAATGCAAAAAGGAAAGATATACCCATTTGAATGCAGAGTTCCAAAGAATAGCAAGGAGAGATAAGAAAGCCTTCCTCAGTGATCAGTGCAAAGAAATTGAGGAAAACAGTAGAATGGGAAAGCTTTAAGTCAGAGGCTCCCATAAGCCCCTCCCCCTTTGGATTCAATTAATTTGCTAGAGCAACTCACAGAACTCAGAGGAACCTTTTACTTACTGGACTAGTGTTCACTACAAAAAAATATAACTCTGAAAGAGCCAGATGGAAGAGATTCACAGGGCAAGGCATGGGGAAAAGGGACTGAGCTTCATGTCTTCTCTAGATGCCGTCTCCCTGAGTCTCCATGTGTTCATAAACCCAAACCCAGTCCCTTCCTGTTTTAATGAAGGCTTCACTATACATTATATGCGTGAGTGTGTGCATGCATGCTCTACAGCATCTGACCATTTGAGACCCACCAGGCTCCTCTGTCCATGGGATTCTCCAGGCAAGAATACTGGAGTGGGTTGCTATTTCCTCCTCCAGGGGATCTTCCCAACCTATGGATCAAAACTGCATCTCCTGAATTAGCAGGCAGATTCTTTACCTCTGAGTCACCTGGGAAGACCTATACAGTATAAGCAGGATTGAATAAATCATTGGCCATTGGCAATTGATTCAACTTCCAGCTCCTCTCTCCTCCTGATAAGTCAGGGGGGTGAGGCTAAAAATTCCAATCCTAAAGTGTGGTTGGCTCTCCTGGCAATCAGCTACCATCCAGATGGGTCCAAGTCATCCCATGAACATAACAAAAGATACCTTTATCATTCTCATCTCTTAGGAAATTTCAAGAGTTCTAGAAGCTCTGTGCCAGAAATAGAACCATATAAATGTTCTTATCATAAGTCACAATATCACCTATTCCATTGTATCCCATTGTATTCCACCACATATTATTTATCTATCTATGCATCAATGAATACTTGGGTTGCTCCCATGTTTTGACTATTGTGAATAATACTTTTGTGAACATGAATGTGCAAATATCTCTCTGAGACCCTGCATTCAATTCTTTTGAGAAAAATTATTCCTAATTTTGGTAATGGAATGTGGAGATGTAACTAAAACAAGAGAGAAACCTGGTCTCTTAGAGATATATTCTGAAGTATTTATGGAAGAAATTATAAGAGTTTAAATTTTCAGTAGATGCAGTAGGAGTGAGAGGAAACAAAATTGGGCATTTATATAATTACCAAAGTTGGGTGGTGGGTAATTGGGAGTTTGCCACTCTATTTTCTACTCTTGTGTTAGCTTGAACTCTTTCATTAAAAAAACATTTTAGGGCATTCCCTAGTGGTCCAGTGCTTAGAACTCTGTGCTTCCATGGTCAGGGAATTAAGAACCCAATGCCATAAGATGCAGACAAAAATTTTTCAGTTTTAAAAATAAACAAAATTAAAACTAAAGTTTAAAAACAGAAATGCTAATGGGTGCAAAGATGTATATTCATAGCAAAGCAGAAGGCAAACTAAATGTGCAATAGTAGAGGTTTGTTAAATAAGTTATGATACAGTTATCATAGAGAATATACAAAGCAGTCTTTTTTAAAAAATTTTATTCAAGTATATGTTACTTACAAGGATAGATATTTTTAATGTATTATAAAATATTAAAAAGCAAGCCTATAAAAATTATGTGAAGCATGTCTCTACTTTTGTTTTAAAACAAGCATACAGAAGGCTGTAGCCAAGATACTATCAGAGATGACCTTGTATTGATAATAGTGGGATTAAGGGTAATCTTGTCTTTGTTTACTACATTTTCCAATTTCTCTACAATGAGCATGAGTTATTTGGTGAGAAATATTTTTAAAAGAAGGCATTACATCTGCATTCATGGCCACCTTGGCCATTTCTTCATCTTCTCTTCCTATGTTTTGTGTATGTGTATGTTGCCTCCTTAAGTGACTAATGTCCACTTGTTGCTGTTCAGTCACTAAGTCATGTCCAACTCTTTGAGACTACATGCACTGAGGCACCAGGCTCATCTGTCTTCCACTGTCTTCCAGAATTTGCTCAAGTTCAAGTCCACTGAGTCTGTGAAGCTATCTAACCATCTCATCCTCAGTCACCTTCTGCTCCTTTTGCCTTCAATCTTTCCCAGCATCAGGGTCTTTTCCAATGAGTCAGCTCTTTGCACCAGGTCGCCAAAGTATTGGAGCTTTAGCTTCAGCGTCAGTCCTTTCAATGAATATTCAGGGTTGATTTCCTTTAAGAGTGGCTGGTTTGACCTCCGCACAGCCCAAGGGACTCTCAAAAGTCTTCTCCAGCATCACAGTTCAAAGCTAGTCTTTGGCACTCAGTCAAATTCTCATGTATACTAAACATCAGGAAATCAGCAGGTGGTGTTTGAGGTAACAGCTACATTCTTAATCAGATTATTCATTTATTCATAAATAATTTCATCAGGAACTGTTAGCAAGTCAAACTCATATGCCTGAGGCTGACAGGACAATCACCGTGTTAGTTAAGACCCTTGGGATTAACAAATAATAACAAGGACTTCCCATATAGTATAAGGAACTATACTCAATATCTTATAATGAAAAAGGTTCTGAAAAAGAATATATATATATATATAAAACACGTACATGCATGCTCAGCCACTTCAATCATGTCTGACTCTTTGTGACCCTGTGGTCTGTAGCTTGCCAGGCTCCCCTGTCCATGGGATTCTCCAGGCAAGAATACCGGAATGGGTTACCATACCCACCTCCAGGGGATCTTCCCAACCCAGGGATCAAATGCTCATCTTTTCCATCCCCTGCATTGTAGTCAGATTCTTTACCACTGAGCTGCCAGGGAAGCCCATATATATATATACATACATATATAGATATATAATTTTCAAAGCAGTCAATCCTAAAAGAAATCAACCCTGAGTATTCAATGGAAGGATGGATGCTGAAGCTGAAGTTCCATAAGTTGGCCACCTGATTGAAAGAGCTGACTCATTGCAAAAGACCCTGATGCTGGGAAAGATTGAGGGCAAGAAGTGAAGGAAACAACAGAGGATGAGATGGTTGGATGGCATCACCGACTAAGTGGACATGAGTTTGAACAAACTCCAGAGTTGGTGAAGGACAGGGAAGCCTAGCATGCTGCAGTCCAAGGGGTCGCAAAGAGTCAGACACGACTTAGCTACTAAACAACAACAACGCTATACATGTGTATCAGTTCAGTTCAGTTCAGTCGCTCAGCCGTGTCCAACTCTTTGCAACCCCATGAACTGCAGCATGCCAGGCCTCCCTGTCCATCACCATCTTCCGGAGTTCACTCAAACTCACGTCCATCGAGTCAGTGATGCCATCCAGCCATCTCATCCTCTGTCATCCCCATTTCCTCCTGCCTTCAATCCCTCCCAGCATCAGAGTCTTTTCCATTAAGTCAACTCTTCACATGAGGTGGCCAAAGTACTGGAGTTTCAGCTTTAGCATCAGTCCTTCCAAGAAGGGACAGCTTGGATCTCCTTGCAGTCCAAGGGACTCTCAAGAGCCTTCTCCAACACCACAGTTCAAAAGCATCGATTCTTCAGTGCTCAGCTTTCTTCACAGTCCAACTCTCACATCCATACATGACTACTGGAAAAACCAGAGCCTTGACTAGACGGACCTTCGTTAACAAAGTAATGTCTCTGCTTTTGAATATGCTGTCTAGGTTGGTCATAACTTTTCCAAGGAGTAAGTGCCTTTTAATTTCATGGCTGCAATCACCATCTGCAGTGATGTTGGAGCCTCCCAAAATAAAGTCTTTCCACTGTTTCCCCATCAATTTCCCATGAAGTGATGGGGCCGGATGCCATGATCTTAGTTTTCTGAATGTTGAGCTTTAAGCCAACTTTTTCACTCTCCTCTTTCACTTTCATCAAGAAGCTTTTTAGTTCCTCTTCACTTTCTGCCATAAGGGAGGTGTCATCTGTATATCTGAGGTTATTGATGTTTCTCCCAGCAACTTGATTCCAGCAATATGTGAACCGTGAACTTCCAGATGTTCAAGCTGGTTTTAGAAAAGGCAGAGGAACCAGAAATCAAATTGCCAACATCCGCTGGATCATTGAAAAAGCAAGAGAATTCCAGAAAAACATCTATTTCTGCTTCATTGACTATGCCAAAGCCTTTGACTGTGTGGATCACAATAAACTGTGGAAAATTCTGAAAGTGATGGGAATACCAGACCACCTGACCTGCCTCTTGAGAAACCTATATGCAGGTCAGGAAGCAACAGTTAGAACTGGACATGGAACAACAGACTGGTTGAAACTCCAATACTTTGGCCATCTCATGCAAAGAGTTGACTCACTGGAAACAACCCTGATGCTGGGAGGGATTGGGGGCAGGAGAAGGGGACGACAGAGGATGAGATGGCTGGATGGCATCACTGACTTGATGGATATGACTTTGGGTAAACTCCAGGAGATGGTGAGGGACAGGGAGGCCTGGTGTGCTGCAGTCCATGGGGTTGCAAAGAGTTGGACACGACTGAGTGACTGAACTGAACTGATAACTGNGAAGAATTGATGCTTTTGAACTGTGGTGTTGGAGAAGGCTCTTGAGAGTCCCTTGGACTGCAAGGAGATCCAACCAGTCCATCCTAAAGGAGATCAGTCCTGGGTATTCTTTGGAAGGACTGATGCTAAAGCTGAAACTCCAATACTTTGGCCATCTCATGCAAAGAGTTGACTCACTGGAAACAACCCTGATGCTGGGAGGGATTGGGGGCAGGAGAAGGGGACGACAGAGGATGAGATGCTGGATGGCATCACTGACTCGATGGATATGACTTTGGGTAAACTCCAGGAGATGGTGAGGGACAGGGAGGCCTGGTATGCTGCAGTTCGTGGGGTTGCAAAGAGTTGGACACGACTGAGTGACTGAACTGAACTGATAACTGAATCACTTTACTATACACTTGAAACTAACACAACATGGTAAATCAACTATACTTCAATTTTTTAAAATCCAAAAGAAAAACCCTTTGGTTAGTCAAATAACCTACTTCAGAAGAATCTAAGTCCATGATTTTATTTTCCTTACCATTTTCGTTCACTTGCACATGCAAGGTGGAGTTTTCCAGAGGCTGCGTGAATGTGCCAAGAAAACAGATTGAATGTAGAAGCAGAGAGGTATCTACCATCTTCCAGGAAGCCTGCCACTACAGAGACTTGCAAACAGGGTTATTGTTGCTGTTTTTTCAGAGAATTAATGAATATTTTTTAACTGTCTCAATTTTAAATTCTAAATTCAGTAAATCTCCATAACTATAATCCTCAGAAACAAAATATTCTGGGGTATCCTCCACAGTTTTTCAAAGTGTAAAGGAATACTGAGACCAAATGTTTTTTGAGAACCGCTTTCTTAAAAACAAGCAAACAACACAGCAGCAATTCTGTGTGTGTGTGTGTGTGTCTTTATTTTATTTTTCTAATTCTTTATTTTTTATTGATGTATAGTTGATTTACACTGTTATATATTTCTGCTGTACAGCAAAGTGATTCAGTTATACAAATAGATGCATTCCTTTTTATATATTCTTTTTTATTATGGTTTATCACAAAATAGTGAACATAGCTCCCTGCGCTATACAGTAAGAATTTGTTTTTTATCCTTTCTATGTATAATAGTATCCATCTGCTAACCTCAAATCCTCAATCCACCCCTCCCCACCCCCCTTCCCTTTGGCAACCNCCACACCCCTTCCCCTTGGCAACCACAAGTCTGTTCTCTGTATCTGTGAGTCTGTTTCTATTCTGTAAATAAATTCATTTGTGTCATATTTTAGATTCCACATGTAAGCAATATCGTGTGATACTTGCCTTTCTCTGATTAGTCACTTAGTATGAAAATCTCTAGGTCCAACCATGTTGCTGCAAATGGCATTATTTCATCCTTTATATGACTAATATTCCATTGTATATATATTTATATATACCGCGTCTTCTTTATCCACTCCTCTGTTGACAGACACTTCGGCACAACAGTAATACTTAATAAGAACATAAAGTAATAAAAAGGACACAACGGCAGTAGGTTGAAGACCTGGACCCCAGAACTGAGCAATGCTCAGAGCCCTGAACAGCCCTGTTTGGGTTTCTCCCTTTCTGGGGTCAGGGACCTCATGACTTTATTTTCCTTTGGATGCTGACCTCTCCTCCCTCCCTAAACCCTGATTTCTCTATTCATCTTTCCCATACAAGACAGAAATGGCTTCCAAGGGACCTCTATCACGACTAACATGACCCCATTGGCCTACCTCAACTTTGGCAAAGTGCAGAGTCCTAACCCCTGGAGCAGCAGGGAATTCCCTAAATAACCCCCTCTTGATACCAAAATCCTGATATTCTAGGCTTACCGAAGTTTGACCCCAGCAAACCGCCCTAACATCCAACCCCTGTCCCTCCTCCTCAGTGCTGCACTCCAGCTATTTCTGGCATACTTCCTTTTCCTTCCTTCCTCTCTTGATGGCATTGACCACCCATCACAAATGCCCTCCTCTGTTTCCTTATGACTAAGCCCTTCCCCTCCCAAATCACAGCTTTAGGACTGCTTCTTCCTGGAAGCATTCCCCACTCACCATCATCAGCCTTCCTCCCTCCAAGCCCCTCTTGGGACCCTTACTTCTCTCTTATGGCCCTTATCAGATTACAGCTGCCTTGAGGGCCTGTGATATAATAAAAAATAAATATGTGGTTTCTAGTCCCAGTTCCTGGCACAGAGCTCCTAAAACGTTTGGAATTTACTGATTTGATATGAATGAATGGGATGGATGGGATGGAAGAGGGGGGCTTAATAGTTTCAGAATGGAAGCTGGTGCCCCAAAATACCAACCAGTGATTAGAAGGTTAGAACTTTCCACCCCTCCTAGAGCTCTGAGGAGGAGAGAGGATATGGAGATTGAGTTCATCAGTTGCCAATGGCCAAAGATTTTATCAATCAGGTCTGCATATGATAGCTCCATAAAAAACCCTAAACAATGGAGTTCAGAGAGCTTCCAGGTTGGTGGCAGGTGGAGTGCTGGGAGAGTGATGGGCACAGGAGCTCTGAATGTGCCCCCCATATCTCACCCTGCACACCTCTTTCATTTGACTATTCCTGTGTGGTATCCATTATAATAAACCAGTAAAGGTAAGTACAAAGTTTTCCTCAGTTCTGCGAGTCACTCTAGCAAGCAATTGAACCTGGCAGGGAGTTGTGAGAACTTCCCAGGGTATGACCAGTCAGAAGTACAAGTCGTCTCTGGAACTTGCAGGTAGCATCTGAAACTGAGGCAGTCTCGTGGAACTGAGTCCTTCACTTGTGGGGTCTGTGCCACCTCCAGAAGGTAGTGTCAGGATTGAGATGCATGGTTGGACACCCACGTGGTGTTGGAGAATGGCAGAATTAGCACAGGAAAAACACATTTGGTGTCAGAAGTGGTGTCACTACTGGGACTTCCCTGCTTTTCCAGTGGCTAAGACTCCACACTCCCAATGCAGAAGGCCTGGGTTCCATCCCTGGTCAGGGAAGTAGATCTCACATGCCACAGCTTAAGATCCTGTGTGTCATAGTGAAGACTTAAGATCCCAAGTGTTACAACTAAGACTTGGCACAGCCAAATTAATTAAATAAATATTGAAAAAAAGAAGAAGAAGAAGAAGTGGTGTCACTCTCTTTTATGGGCTACCAGGAATCATGCCACAGACAGTAAAGGCAAAGGCATGCCAGTATGGTAGAGGACAGGGCACAGACAGCCTGGCCTGACACTGCCAGGCGCTGTCACACCAGGCCAGGCTCTGTGCACTTCACTTTTATGATGTAGAACTGAGACCCATTATCTCTGAGGGCCCTTCATATCTAAAATGAGTTAGTTAGTTCCAGTCTGTGATTTTATGAAGCCTTGGAACTCAGGTCATTTTCAATAGCAATCCTTCCCAGGATTGTATTTGATGAGTGGAGTGTCTGTACATACTGACTTAAGATGGGGTGGAGGGGGAAAGGCACCCAATTGATTTTTGCCAAAAATCAATTCTTTTTGAAAATTAGGAATAATTTAATTTAAAAACCACACACTTTTTAAAGCACCGAAATCAGCTAGGAGAATTTGTTTCTCCTAAATAGGCAACAGACTTGGTCATTAAATCTCTACTGGATTTTCTTTTTTCCAGGGCAGTTTCTTCTTATTTGCTGCCCATATATTTTCAAGCTTTTAATTTGGGTATTAATTTGTCAGTCCTCCCTCCAGTGGTTCCCAAGGCTTCTCAGTCCGGAATCGTTTGTGACTTTAACAGAGGCACTACTGGTCTCTCCTGGGTCATTAATAAAGTGGCTTAGGGAAGCAGGGTCCCGCAGCTGCCCCCGCATGACAGATGATTGTTGGTCTTCACCCTTCACTGCCTCTCCTCTGTGTTTCTAAACTGCACCATCATGTCCTACGGAGCCAATGGAAACCATCATTCTTCAGGCCTCTTGGAGGAGAGGGTCACCATCTCACTGCACCTGTTTCCTCCTGCACCTGTGCTCACTAGACCTTCCATCATTCACCTCCATCTTCCCCACGGCATCTGTGCCCTTCTCCCCACATCTCAGGATATACCAGCAGCCACTGACTGGCTGGTTTGGAGAAATCCATGTGCCACATGCACAGATGCCCCATTCCATTCCCCCTCCTTCATCTGTCAGTGAATCCACATCCTCTGACCCCTGCCTGAGCCCTGGGTCACCTAGCATTTCAGAGAGATGCACATAGCCACACGTACCACAGACAGCCACTCCTGAGTCCCCACACGTAGGGGGTGATGCAGGACAGCGTGTAAGGCCGGGCAAGAATGGCTCCTGGGGCACCTGAGACTTACACCTGTCACATTTTAAGGCTGTAGCGCAGAGAATGCAAAAAGCACCTGACAGGGGCTTTCAAAGAGGGGGAGTTCTCAGGGCTGCCCCTCTTCCTTAAGGGCAATGTGCCCAGGTAGTGGCTGAGGCACTCACCTGCCCAAAGTGATTTCCTGCACAATGGCTGGAAGCCCAAGGTCAGGGAAGAGGGGCTTCACAAGCCTCTTAGACTCCTGAAACGTCCTCCTGAAACCTATGCCTACTTACCTGACATGGCCACAGAACTACTGTTAGCAAGGCACATCCCCTGGATCCCACATCCAGGATTGGGGGCCCTCCTCTACCCACCAGTTCCCCCTGCAGCACAGATGATAAGAAAATGAATAGGTATTGAGCATGCCCAGCCCCATAGTACCTTGAGTTTGCACAATCTGAAAGCTCCTAAATTCCAGGGTCTCAGGGAGTCTGAGTGCAACTGGTGTAGTTGCAGCCAACATCCCAGGAGAGAGAAGATATCTTCCTGTTCAAGGACTAGGCCTCCAGGAGACCCAGGTGCACATGTAAACACACACACAGCTCACACACACCTTCCTCTCCAGTCCTGCTCAGCAATCATCCTGTTCACCTGTCTCACTCTCTCCTCACCCTCACCACCTCTCACCTCAATCCCTGTCAGTCCCTGGATACTCCCCCTGTGTTAGGGGAACCATGGGCTGAAACCACCCTCCTTGGCCAAGCACCATAGAAACCAATTGCATGAGTTATCTTAAACATATAAGAAACGAATTGCCAGTCCAGGTTCAATGCAGGATACAGGATGCTTGGGGCTGGTGCACTGGGATGACCCAGAGGGATGGTACAGGGAGGGAGGTGGAGGAGGGTTCAGGATGGAGAACACGTGTACACCTGTGGTGGATTCATGTTGATGTATAGAAAAACCAATACAATACTGTAAACTAATTAGCCTGCAATTAAAATAACTAAATTTAAATTAAGAAAAAAAAACATAAGGCCCTGGTAATAAACATGGAATTATCAATAACAAGCTACCACCAACCAGGTAATGGTGACCTCCTTCAAAAGGACTTATGCCAGCAAGTCCGCAGCTCCCAGGACTGTTGTATTCAGTGCCCTTGACCCCATGGTAGGCCACTGTCAACCCACACCTCTGCCAGAAACTCCTGTCATTCACAGCAAGTCTGGCTCAGTCTCTTGTGGGGTCACTGCTCCTTTCTCCTGGGTCGTGGTGTACACAAGGTTTAGTTTGTGCCCTCCAAGAGTCTTTTTCCCCAGTCCTGTGGAAGTTCTGTAATCAAATCCTACTGGCCTTCAAGGTCAAACTCCCTGGGGGTTCTCAGTCCCTTTGCCAGATCCCCAGGTTGGGGAATCTATTGTGGGCCCTAGAACTTTTGCAATAGTGCAAGAACTTCTTTGGAATAATTGTTTTCCAGTTTGTGGGTCATCTGCTCAGTGGCTCTATGGTGGAGCTAATGGTGACCTCCTCCAAGAGGATTTATGCCTCATGCTATGCCTCCCAGGTCTGCTGCCACCAGAGCCCCTCCTGTCCCCACAGCAGGCCACTGCTGACCCATGCCTCTGCAAGAGACACATAAGCACTCAAAGGCAGGTCTGGCTCAGTCTCTGTGGGGCCTCTGGGTCCTGGTGTGCACAAGGTTTTGCTTGAGCCCTCCAAGTGTCTCTGGCAGGTATGGGGTTTGATTCTAAATGCGATCTTGCCCCTCCTACCATCTTTTTGGGGCTTCTCCTTTGTCCTTGGATGTGGAGTATCTTTTTTTGGTGAGCTCAAACTTTCTCCTCTCCATGGTTGCTCAGTGAGTTGCAATTTTGGAGTTCTCACAAGAGAAGACAAGCACACATCCTTCTACTCCACCATCTGTTGACTGCTGCTGCTAAGTCACTGCAGTCGTGTCCGACTCTGTGCGACCCCATAGACGACAGCCCACCAGGCTTCCCTGTCCCTGGGATTCTCAGGCAAGAACACTGGAGTGGGTTGCCATTTCCTTCTCCAATGCATGAAAGTGAAAAGTGAAAGTGAAGTCATTCAGTTGTGTCCAACTTTTCATGACCCCCTGGACTGCAGCCTACCAGGCTCCTCCATCCATGGGATTTTGAAGGCAAGAGTACTGGGCTGGGTTTCCATTGCTTTCTCCTAGATATATACAAAAAAAGATCTTAATGGTCCAGATAACCACGATGATGTGATCACTCACCTAGAGCAAGACAACCTGGAGTGAGAAGTCAAATGGGTTTTAGGAAGCATCACTATGAACAAAGCTAGTGGAGGTGATGGAATTCCAACTGAGACATTTCAAGTCCTAAAATATGATGCTATGAAAATGCTGCACTCAATATGCCAGCAAATTTGGAAAACTCAGCAGTAGCCACAGGACTGGAAAAGATCAGTTTTTATTCCAATCCCAAAGAAAGGCAATGCCAAAGAATGTTCAAACTACCACACAACTGCACTCATTTCACATGCCAGCAAAGTAATGCTCAAAATTCTCAAAGCTAGGCTTCAACAGTATGTAAACCGAGAACTTTCAGATGTTCAAGCTGAATTTAGAAAAGGGAGAGGAACCAGAGATCAAATTGCCAATATCCGTTGAACCTTAGGTAAAGCAAGAGAATTCCAGAAATACAACTATTTCTGCTTCATTGACTATGCCAAAGCCTTTGACTATGTAGATGACAACAAACTGTGGAAAATTCTTAAAAAGATGGCAACACCAGACCACCTTACCTGCTTCCTGAGAAATCTGTATGCAGGTCAAGAAGCAACTGTTAAACCCTGACATGAAACAATAGACTGGTTCCAAATTGGGAAAGGAGTACTTCAAGGCTATACATTGTCACCCCGCTTATCTAACTTATATGCAGAGTACATCATGAGAAAGGCTGGGCTGGAAGAAACACAAGCTGGAATCAAAATTGCAGGGAGAAACATCAATAACCTCAGATATGCAGATAACACCACCCTTATGCCAGAAAGTGAAGAACTAAAGAGCCCCTTGATGAAAGTCAAAGAGGAGAGTGAAAAGGCTGGCTTAAAATTCAACATCCAAAAAACTAAGATCATAACATCCAGCCCCATCACTTCTTGGCAAATAGATGGATAAACAATGGAAACAGTGACAGACTTTATTTTCTTGGACTCCAAAATCACTGCAGATGGTGACTGCAGCCATGGAATTAAAAGACACTTCCTCCTTGGAAGAAAAGCTATGACCAACCTAGACAGCATATTAAAAAGCAGAGACATTACTTTGCCAACAAAGGTCTGTCTCGTCAAGGCTATGGTTTTTCCAGTAGTCATGTATAGATGTGAGAGTTGGACCAGAAAAAAGGCTGAGCACCAAAGAATTGATGCTTTTGAACTGTGGTGTTGGAGAAGACTCTTGAGAGTCCTTTAGACTGCAAGGAGATTAAAGCAGTCAATCCTAAAGGAAATCAGTCCTGAATATTCATTGGAAGGACTGATGCTGAAGCTGAAATGCCAATACTTTGGCCACCCTCATGCAAACAGTTGACTCGTTTGAAAATACCCTGATGCTGGGAAAGATTGAAGGCAGGTGGAGAAGGGAATGACAGAGGATGAGATGGTTGGATGGCTTCACCGACTCAATGGACATGAGTTTGAGTAAGCTCCGGGAGTTGGTGATGGACAGGGAGGCCTGGCGCGCTGCAGTCCATGGGTTGGCAAAGGAGTCAGATATGACTGAGAGACTGATCTGAACTGAACTGAACCACAAACCAGAAGAATTCAGGAACGGTCAGAAGGAGGGAAGAGATCCCATGTGTCCTACCAACCTCCCAGAATCTTCATTGCTGGCATCAGCTTTGGCTGGTGATGCACGCCACCAAGGATCTTGAGTCAGAATGACTGGCCAGAGACAAGCTGGAAACTAACCCCATCACCATAAAGCCTGAGACTGTGAGCCAAGTGGCAGAGAAATTCTCCTGAGTTCCCTTAACCTGCTGCTCTCCCCACAGGAGCTCCTTCTCAACAGTCTCTTGCTTTGTCAGCACACGTGTCTCCTCAGACAGTACGTTTCTGAGTGTTTGACAAGAGCCCACTCTCGGGCCCCCAAAGGGGTCTCCCTTCCTGTAATATCTGGGTCCCCAGCCCTTGACAGCCTTCCAAACAGATAACCCAAATGATGCTGTGTGATCTGAGGTTCAGGGGCATTGTGCTCTCAGCCTTCTCTGCTACCAGCCCCCAGAATGTTTTCTCTGCATCCCAGGCAGTCTTCTGGGTGCTCATTCTTACATGTATCCAACTGCAGAGGGAAGAGCACCCCAGAAAGGACAGCAAGGGTTTGAGGACAGACAGAGTTGGCTTAACCCTGAGATGAGTTCCTGAGCCTCAGCTTTTTCATCTGTACAATTGAAACTGAGCAGGACCCTGTGGGGCTCCTGGGCACAGAAGCCTTTCTGTGTCCCCTGTTTCTTGATTACAGAAACTAGGCTTCATTCGGCCTCCATGACCTTCCTCGAGTTCCAGAGGGCAGGTTCTGTTGCTAATCAGGGAAGGAAAGAGATACAGAGACAAGGGAGGAACAGCCAAGTAACAATAATGCAGCCCTGGGGCAAGGTCCTGGCTCCTCACCACGGGGTATACCCAAAAATATCTCTGAACTGTTTGGAGATACTGAAACCCCCACTAGGTGAAGTTAACTGTATGCTGCCCACAAGCACATAGACACCCCCAGACAGACTGGAACCTGAAGGTTGATGATGCAGACTCCCACCTACCTCACCACCAACCAATCCAAAGAAAGTCCACAAGCTGATCACACCCTCCTCTTTGAATCTTTACTATAAAAATTCCTCACTACTACCTCCAGATTAAGACACTTAACTTTGAGAGCATTAGCCTGCCATGGCCCCCTTTTCCTGGCAAAGCAATAAAGTTGTTCTTTTTTACTTCACCCCAAACTCTGTCTTCGAGATTTAACAACAGAGATGGTGTTAGGACTGTCTGTCCTCCAGGGCTTTTGGCCAGAGGAAGGGGGGCGGTACCAAGATAGCCAAACGCCAACCCCAGTGGCTAGCACATGGTACTGCGAGGTGAGTGGGATTTATAGTTGTTACCTTCATCCCTCCTGGAATACAGTCTACAGTCTCTTATTCAATCACCCAGTCTCTGACCAGTAACTTGAGGGACAAATTGGAATTTGGGGATGGATGCTTTGCAAGCTTCCTGAAACTTAGTGTTGCCAGATCCATCAAATAAACTACAAGATGTCCAGTAGTTTGAATTTCAGATATATGGCAATTTTGAGTGTAACTATATCTCAAGTATTGCATGGGACATATGTGTATTTTGTAAAGTATTCATTGTTTATCTGCAATTCAAAGGCAACTGGGCATCCTGAATATTACCTGGCAACATTAGTCAGATTCTCATGTGGTGGATCAGATTGCTGTCAGGCCAACCATACCTTATCTTGGAGGCTCTGCCCTATTCTCCACTATGAAAATATCAAGAATATCGCTGAGAAGCTTGAGTGAGATGCTTCCCAACACTTTGACAGTGGCTTAGGGAGGAATCTCAGTGTGTGAGGATATACACAGGAAGCTTTCATTTTCCCCTGACCTGCTGAGTTCACTCACAACCTCCCCATCCAATTCCAGCTGGGGAGCAGCTCCCATAATGACATCCCAGTTGGATTCCCTAATATTGTGGTCATTTGCAGTTAATTAAAGTAACAGGCATTCTGGCTTTTAAGGCTCAATCCTATTCATCTTAGAACTTCAGTCTCATTTTCAAGTCAAGGCACAGCCACCCACTCCTCCAACAGAAGCCAAGATCACAGACCTTGAAGGTAGGAGGACGAGTCAGGATGGAGGTGCTGACTTCACGCACCCTCTTCTCATGTTGGACCCTCTGGAGTTGGGGTGGGAGGATGAAGGAAGGCAGATGCCCCTCCCATGGCTGCCTGGGGAGGCTGTAGTCCTCTCTTGGAGCCTAACATGCCACAGCAAGGAGGCATGAAGCCCCTTGTGGGAGGCACCCCATCTTCCAGCTGAACCCCAGCCATAAGGCCCTCTGCACCCTCCTCTAATGACAACCAGCGCCTTTGGCTACAGAGTTCCAGGCCAGCCAAGCCTGCTCCATCACTTCCTATGGGGCCCACGGGCAGGAACAGGCTCTGGCAAGCCACTGCCACCTCACCACCTATTATGCAGTCCATGAGCTAAGAAAGATCTGGGGATTTTTTAATTTGGGGGTTTAAAATCTTTAGCCTTACTTGATTTCATCTCCTGACCTGCAAAGCCTAAAATTGTTACTATCTTGTCTCTTCAAGAGAAATGTTGACCTTTCCTGGGTAGTGTTTGATCCTTGATAAAATCCTGGTTTGACAAACAGTCTGTAAAATACATTTTGGGAATAATTAGGAAGTTTTTACTATGAACTGGTTTTAGTGATATTAGAAAATTTGTTAGAGATGTGTGCTGAATTATTCAGAGTTGAAATGTCGTGATGAGTGTAATTTACTTTAAATACTTCAATAAAGCAGATGAAGCAAATATGGTAAAATGTTAATGATTGTAAAGTTTAGGTGATGGATTTCATTATACCATCCTCATTACTAGATGTTTGAAATTCTCCTAATTAAAAATTAGGAAATTAATATACACCTTCCTCTTTTTCACCTTCCCTAGCTAACCCATCATCTAAGTCCTGTCTGTTTAATTTTACTCTCTAAATTGCTCTCACATTCATCCAGCTCCTTCATCCCAACTGCCATAGTTTCAGCCCAGGCTTTCGTCAAAGACCCCAGAGACATTTTGTACGGAAATAGAACAACAAATAGCCCTAAACATGATTCCTTCTTTCAACGAATGTCCATGAAACACCTGCTAGGTGTCAGGCTCTGAGTAGGCTCCAGTTTGCAGCAATGACCACACAGAGCTCTGTCCTCCTAGGTTCAGCTCAGTTCAGTTCAGTTCAGTCGCTCAGTCGTGTCCAACTCTTTGTGACCCCATGAATCGCAGCACGCCAGGACTCCCTGTCCGTCACTATCTCCCAGAGTTCACTCAAACTCACGTCCATCGAGTCAGTGATGTCATCCAGCCATCTCATCCTCTGTCGTCCCCTTCTCCTCCTGCCCCCAATCCCTTCCAGCATCACAGTCTTTTCCAATGAGTCAACTCTTTGCATGAGGGTGGCCAAAGTACTGGAGTTTCAGCTTTAGCATCATTCCTTCCAAAGAACACCCAGGACTGATCTCTTTTAGGATGGACTGGTTGGATCTCCTTGCAGTCCAAGGGACTCTCAAGAGTCTTCTCCAACACCACAGTTCAAAAGCATCAGTTCTTCGGTGCTCAGCTTTCTTCACAGTCCAACTCTCACATCCATACATGACTACTGGAAAAACCATAGCCTTGACTAGACGGACCTTTGATGGCAAAGCAATGTCTCTGCTTTTGAATATGCTATCTAGGTTGGTCATAACTTTCCTTCCAAGGAGTAAGAGTCTTTTAATTTCATGGCTGCAGTCACCACCTGCAGTGATTTTGGAGCCCAAAAAAAATAAAGTCTAGGTTACCAGCCTTCAAAAGCAGTCACTACTTGCCATAAGCGTGGATGTTTGTGATAAGGTCCCCAGATCACACCGAAAGTGTGTCTTTATGCTCTGAGCATCCTGGAATCACTCACTCCAGAAAGACTTCCATGAAAATATTTTTCATTTCTTTTATTAACTTTGTCCTGAAAGGTCGCTCTCAGGAGTCCTTTTCCTTTGTGCTGAGCCTTCAGGCTTCCCTCTCCCACCTTGCCATTCAGTCCCCAATGTACCATGGTTCTTTCCGGTGCTGCGCTGGTGAAGTTTCAAGAACTAGCTTTTTGGAGAGGAGAGCGAAAACCCCGATGTGTCTGTTTGCCAGTTTCTGTGATGTAAATTCTCCCATTTAACCCAAATTACCAACGTGTTGGCCCAGGATAACATGAAAATGGGGAGAGATGCATACATCACTCAGAGTTTTTGTTTGGTGGTGGTGATGGTGTGTTTTTTTGTTTTTTTTTTCCTGGCTGCACCATGAGGCTGGCAAATCTTAGTTCCCAGACCAGGGATGAAACCCAAGACCCCGCAGTGGAAGCTCGGAGTCTAACCACTGGACAACCAGGAAAGTCCCATAATTCAGTATTTCTATCATTCACTTACAATAGATGGAAATATCCTCCAGAGCATAAAAAAGAGCAAAAGATAATAAAATAATGAGAAAGTGACAGTCTTGAATATGCATTACCTTTTTAAAGTATCATTTATGTTATTGATGTTTATATGATTTAATATTCAATAGTGGCTGAATTGAACAACGGGCTTGCAAAATTCCTGCTCTCGTGAGCTGGTACAATCCTGCCCCACTGCACCAACCATGGTACATCATGGGATCAGACTGAATGGTCTGGGATGGAATTGACCTGAGCTGAGTTCATTTCAACTAAATTGTCCAAATTCAGTACCTAGGTCTCCCCATTTGAGCTGGCCGAGGAGTAGCTAGAAGCTGGACCACTCCCCACCTGAGCCACCAGGACGTTCCCTAATGCTCTGTAGGTCCCTCACCTGCCACATGCACATGCCCTACCTCCCATTCAGGGCTGTGTGAAGAAGCAGCTGGAGTGATACATAACAGCTGTGCGCATCCTAGCACTTTTGCTAGAACACACTCTAGAAAAATCTTGGGTTCTGCAAAATCGCAAACTATATTTTTTAAACAGTGTTTACAAGAAAAGTAGGATTCAGGGCAGAATGGCCTCGCATTGTAACCACTGCACTAATAAAACTAGCAGCCTGCTAAAAACACTCACAGGCTCAGTGCCCTGCCTGGGTGCTCCTAGTTTCCCGGCTAGCCCATCCCTTGGACCCTTGAGCTCTGGAGCTTGGCTTCCTCCTCCAGAGGCAAGTCTTTGCATCAGAATTTAAATCATGATCCAGGACGCAGCCTGCCTTGTCCATCCTGTTTGAACACAATGGGAAACGTCTTCCCAGTTTCATCACAGCTGCATTTAGCCTCTTCAGACAGCTCAAAGGTGTGGAAAGTGTAGGTTCTTTTTTTTTAACTGAAGTGTAATTTACAATGTTGTGTTAGCTTCAACAGTACAGCAAAGTAATTGGGTTATATTATATATATATATACATTCTTTCAGTTCTCTTCCACTATAGGTAATTATAAGATATTGAATATAGATACCTGTATCTTTATTGGTTGTCTATTTTATATATAGTAATGTGTATCTGTTGACTTGCCTGGTGGCTCAGGCAGTGAAGAACCTGCCTGCCATGAGGGAGACTCAGGTTCAACCCCTATGTTGGGAAGATCCCCTGGAGAAGGGAATGGCAACCTACACCAGTATTCTTGCCTAGACAGTCCCACAGACAGAGGAGCCTGGTGGGCTACAGTGCATGAGGTCACAAAGAGTCAGCTATGACTGAGCGACTGACACTCAGATTAATGTATATCTGTTAATCCCAAACTCCTAATTTATCCCTCCCCACTTTTCCCCCTTGGCAACCATAACGTTGTTTTCTGTGTCTATGAGTCTATTTCTGTTTTGTAAATAAGTTAATCTGTATCATTTTTTTAGATTTCACATATAAGTGGTATCATATGCTATTTGTCTTTCTCTGTCTGATTTATGTCACTTAGCCTGATAAACTCTGGGTCCAGCCAAGTTGCTGCAAATGGAATTATTTCATTCTTATGGCTAAGTAATATTAAGTATAGGTTCTTAAAGTCCCCAAACAAGACTTTATTTGCACAAAAGGAAGCCCTTGTGCAGAATTTTTGGCTTTCATTCCTTAATGTCTTCTTATATTGCCAAGGCTTTCTCTTTCATTGCAGGAAAGCTTGCCCCTTGCCACCCTGGATGGCTTCAATCCTCACTGAGAAAAAGTATCAGTCCTCCCATATCACTGATGCCATTCCTCTAGTTATCAGGCTTGTGTGAATTAATTTACCTCTGTTGTGGCTAAGAAACAAGTTACTTGGAATAAAAATCTTTTTCATTCCCCTCAAAAGCCCGACAGTACCTACAAAGCCCTTAAGTGGAAGAGGGGGCCGCAGCTTCAGGAATTATGGAACTGAAAACATAGCTTTCTTTACTTAGCAAGATATACCCCTCATTAGCAAATCTATATTTAGGATTACACATTCCTTCAGGATAAACACTCTCTGCACCTGCTTGGCATCAAGAAAGAGAAATGAGTCATTCATTTCCAAAAAGGGGCACTAGGCCCCACTTACCATTTCACACACACACACACACACACACACACTGCTTCCAAAGCTACAGGTCTTCATTTGACCAAAAAAAAAAGTCATAAATCCAAAACAAAAGGGCCCAAACTTCAAATCCTTAAGAAGTAATAGAAAATCCCCAGTGCTCTCCAGGAATTTTTTTTTTTTTTCATTTTTTTGACCATCTCCATTTTGTAAAACCTTCTTTCCTCATTATCAAGTCAATTGAACACATGTTTATTGAATAATTACTGTGTCAGGCCCTGTGCTAGAAACTAGAAACCTAGGAAAGAGATTCTGTTTAGAAAGCCTTGGATTTATATGATCCAATTCAAGAAAATTTTCATTAATATTTATTTTAACTATGACTCCTGAATGTGATAAGCTCCTTAGGCTGTTCTCTCAAGCCCTTGGACCTGGGGTTCCCTCTCCTCAGAGAGAATATGAGAGACATAAAAATTAATTACTGAGGGGGAGGGATAAATTAGGAGTTTGGAATTAACATGTGCACACTACTATTATAAAGTAAATAGCAAATAAGAGCCTACTCTATAGCACAGGTTACTATATTGAATATCTTATAATAATCTATAATGGAAAAGAATCTGAGAAAGAATATATACATACATATATATATAACTGAATGACTTTGCTGTACATCTGAAACTAATACAACAGTGCAAGTCAACTATACTTCAATAGAAAAAATAATAATAATTACAGAATACTCTTATACCTGAATATGAATATAAAAATGTTAAATTTTTAGCAAATTTAGCAAATTGAAAATGAAAGAAGGAAGAAAAAAGTGGTCTCACACTGAGAAATATTTTTTGAAGAGGTTCAAACTTCCAGTTATAAGCTAAATAAGACACGGGGATGTAATAGACAGCATAAGGAATATAGTCAATAACATAGTGATAATTTTGTGTGGTGACAGATGGTTACCAGACATCATGGTGATCATTTCATAATGTATGTAAATGTCAGATCACTATGTTGTACACCTGAATTCAATGTAATATTGTATGTCAACTGTACTTCAATAAAAAAGAAAAAAGAGGGGGAAAAAGAAATGAATTACTGTGCAGCTTAAAAGTAGCAACATTCAAAATGCCTGCAAGTTGGGAATTTCCTGGCAGTTCCTGGTGGTTAGGACTCAGGACTTCCACTGCTGATGGCATGGGTTCAATCCCTGGTCAGAGAACTAAGTTCCCGCAAGCCATGTGGCACAGCCAAATACACACACACACACACACACACACACACACATACATATAAGTATATATATGTAGGTATGTATACAGGTGAAAAGGAAGACAGAGAGGGAAGTAATTAACTTTCATAGTCAGGATTCTGGGAGGCCAGGAATGATTTCCTAGAGACAGTGATACTTTAGATGAGTTTTGATTGATGCAAAGGAGTTTGCCAGTCATTAATTCTGCTGTGACACAGGGACAGAAATTTGGGCAAAGGGGCTGCAGCAGGAAAGCAGAATGGATATCCCTTTTACCCTGTGGCTATTACATCGGTGGCTTCCCAAGTGGCTCACAGCCCGGCTGAGGTTCAGTGCAACTGCTCTGGGTGTTTTCACAGGGCAGGGAAATTGAGTCATAAATATCAAGGACAGACACAGAAGCCCAGGGGTCCAAGGTATCCGGAAGACAGCTTCCTCTCTGTCCCAGACATGGCATCCATCACACAGGGAAGCGCGAACGGCATCATTTCAGACAGTGATTCAGGGGAGCCGCCGGGAATTCTCATGTGGAGCCAGGCCTGAGGTCAGAGGTGCAGTATGAGTGTTTCCAGCATGTCTTTGCTGTCTGAGAGACGTTGGTCCCCGTGTCGGTCAGCTGCACAGCCTTCGGAGAGGGCGTGGAAAGAGATCGCCTTGTCATTTCAGGGGTCACCTCTGCCTCTGGTGGGTTAACTAAGGGTCCTTTCCCGTCCCCTTCAGGGACAGCTCCCAGCCACTCATGGGAAAACAATCATGGCTCAAGAAAAGAAGGGAGTGGCTCCACTCTGGCAGTCAGGACTGAGTATACAAGTCTCAGGATGAGCCAACTCATGCCCTGGGGACAGAATCAAGTTTCAAGAGCCTGGGGATTCCAAGCCAAGTTATCTGAGGGATCCAGCCAGTTCTCCAAGAACTCGTCTCTTATCTCATCCCTTCGTGTCCAAAGCTCTCCCCACTGCAAAGGCGACTAACCCTTCCACAGTGAACCAAGCCCCCCACCTCTGCCCACACTGCTCCCTCCAACCACATGCATCTCCTCCTGCCCCACAAACACCACAAGCACAGCAGAGCTTCAAGGCTCCATCCAGATACCCAGCCCCTCTTGCCCCTCCCCTTAGAGAAAGTTGTCCCCTCCAACCAGTCCCTGCAAGATGTCTGTCAGCCCACCAACCCAGTTTGTTGTCCCTCTCCTAGGCAGACCTCAAGCCCTGGAAGGCCAAGACCAGTCTTCCTCCTCCTTCTGATCCCAGCACCAAGCTTGGTGCCCATACAGAACAGGTGTCCACATATCTGCTGAATGGGTGCTGTCACTCTGTGCTCACTTAGGGTGTAAATGGCTAACAGTGCTCAAGTTCTTACCCCAGATGACAGAGGCATCCTCACGCGACCTTGAGCACCTTCATACAGAGGAGGTGCTGGGGTATATGGGAAATGTGAGGTTCTCTGGACTAGCCCTGTGGGATCTCTGGCCACAATTTCCTATTTCCCACCCTGTTACAGGGCATGCACAGACTGCCTCCTGCAACAGTAAGGACCTAGATGTGTGCTAATAGCCTTGGGAGGAAAAATGCAGGGTTTATTTTCCCAGATACTTGGAACGTTTTGGAGACTAAGTTAGCAAAGTAGTGAATGTTGAAAGCTCTTTCCAGAAGCCTATGGAAACTCAGGCAAATATATAAACAACAAGGTCCTTCTGTATAGCACAGGGAACTGTACCCACCATCCTGGGATAAACTATAATGGAAAGGAATGTGGGGGAAAAAATGTATATATATACACATATATAAACTTTGCCGTATAGCAGAAATTACCACAACACTGTAACTCAACTATATTTCAATAAAATAATTATTTAACAGAAAGGAAATACTTGAGTACTATTCCAAAAAGGGATTCAGTGCAAATCAGAAAAGGTTTCACACACGATGCTTTTCGGCCATCTGCTAAAAGATGGTTATGGTGACTATGCAGCCCTGCAGCGCCTGCATTTCCAGAGAGCCCTGGAGGCATGCTCTGTGAAGCACAGTCCGCATGCTGTGGGTGCTGCTGGGCGAGCTTCAGGGTCAGGAAGCCAAAGTCAAGGCCTCAGGGACTGAACCTCCCCTGCAGCCCACAGGCCCATGGGGCCATGTACACTGAGGTGGGACCATGCCCACTGACCTGGGACCACATCCACTGAGCTGGGACCACGGAGAGAGCAGTCAGGACAGTCTCTTAACCCTGGCTAAGGATCAGGCCACTTCATAGAAGATTCTGCATTGTTCTATTTGGATTATGTAATTTTGAGAGAGTAAGAAAAAAGGAAATGCAGGAGTCACCCAACACATTCAGAATTTTCTCACTGAACATTTTATAAATGTTTCTCCTTAGGAAAACAGTAGCAGAGAATTCCTGGTTCTAGAAAAACGGTGAAAGCTAACAGATGACCCTTCCACCACAAATAAATAGATGATACATTAAATAAAAATGCAAAAATGCATTTTTTAGGAATTAATTCAGCTATGCCTGAATTAATAGACTAATTAATAGACTATTTTAGAATGATTTCAATTTACAGAAAAATTGAACAGAAAGTAGTTTCCATAGTATCTCCCACACTGCATGCAGACATACAAATTTTATCATGCATCAGCATGGTACATAAATACGCAGTTTTTAAATTTTCATTGGGCAAAATTTGATTTATAATGTTGGGTTAGTTTCAGATGTACAGCAAACTGAATCAGTTACACATATACATATATCTGTCCTTCTTCAGATTCTTTTCCCTTATAGGTTATTATAGAATACTGAGTAGAGTGGCCTATGCTATACAGTAGGTCCTTATTAGTTACCTATTTTATATATAGTAGTGTGTATATCGGAGAATGCGATGGCACCCCACTCCAGTACTCTTGCCTGGAAAATCCCATGGACAGAGGAGCCTGGTAGGCTGCAGTCCATGGGGTCACAAAGAGTCGGACACGACTGAGAGACTTCACTTTCACTTTTCCCTTTCATGCATTGGAGAAGGAAATGGCAACCCACTCCAGTGTTCTTGCCTGGAAAGTCCCAGGGATGGGGGAGCCTGGTGGGCTGCCGTCTATGGGGTCGCACAGAGTCGGACACGACTGAAGCAACTTAGCAGCAGCAGCAACAGCAGTGTGTATATGTTAATCCCAATCTCCTAATTTAATAAATTATTTTTTATTTCTTCCCATAAGTCAGATGAAATAGTCATTAGAAACCCAAGTCCCAAATAACACTTGGGAGGAAATAAGCCAGTGATAGACAAGCAACCAGCCCAGAGGAACAGGAGCAGAGGAGCTGGGTCCTGATCTAACACTGATAAAAACATCCACCAGCAGGGACTTCCCTGGTGCACAGGTTCGATCCCTGGTTGTGGAACTAGGATTCTACGTGCCCCAAGGTAAAGCGAAATAAATTAATAAATATTTTCTTTTAAAAATCCACCAGTGAATGGAAGTAGGTGGTTGACACCCATTTCTTTTCCAGTCACCACACCCACATAAGGCCACTTCTTCTTTTCTATTGGCCACATGGAAGTAGAAATCAATGTGGTTGAGCACATGTATACTATCAAGTAAGAAACGAATCGCCAGTTGATGTCAGATGCAGAATGCAGGATGCTTGGGACTGGTGCAAGGAGAGGACCCAGAGGGATGGCATGGGGTGGGAGGTGGGAGGGGATTCATGTTTGGGAACGCTTGTACACTCGTGGTGAATTCGTGTCAATGTTTGGCAAAACCAATACAGTAATGTAAAGTAAACTAAAGTTAAAATAAAAATTTTAAAAGTTAAAAAAAAAAAAAAAAAAAATGTGGTTGAGCAAAGGTCAGTGGACTGAGACAGATCATCTGTAAACTTCCCAGGCTGGTCTGGCAGTCATTCTGCAAACTGCCTATCTCTTTCTGCCACAGAATGCAGCTTTAATGAGCATTATTTCTATTATCTGTTTCCAAAAGCAAAATAGATAGCCACATATGAAGTGGACCTGGAGGACTTCCTACCCCAAAATGTCTCCACCACTAGCCAATGGCAGCCCAAAGTTGCACCAACAAAGACTCACTATTTGGAGTTAAGCATTCAAAAGACAAATGGAGACTATGGGCCGAGGAGGGGGAAGTCTGAGCACCTCCTGGATATAGAGGAACAGGAATGGGTGGTGACAGACAGTGGGGGCACCAAGACCAGTTCTGCGGGCTTTGCCCCTTGGCCAAGGCCTGAAGCAGAGACACGCTTGAGAAATTCCTGTGGCCAAGAGCCAGGGAGAGGCGTGTGGAGTCAGGGCCCAGAGTAAATCAGTGCAGAGAAAATTAAGAGGATCAATAAAAGAGTTTAATGAAACATAAACAGGTTCAGGGAAGGCTTAAAAAAATTCACAGTCAATCCATAGCAGATTGTTAAGGAGCATCTCTGACTCTTGGAGGTTGATGTTCTGGAAAAACAGCCACACCCTCTTCACAGCCACCTGGGAGCCCTGCCAGAGGAGGGATGGGGACTCTTGACAAATTGTGAGTTCAGAATAGGGAAGGAAAGGCTGTCCTCCAAATATAGCCAGGCCCACCTCACTTGTCGTGGCAGGAGGACACAGATGTGGGAGGAGCAGAGCAGATGCCAGTTCCCAAGCACATGTGCTTTGCACCCTGTCCACAGCCTGTGAGGCAGAGGGACAGATGTGCAGCCCCTCCCCCTGCCAGCAGTTCCCCTGGTCCCAGCTCAGCGTCCCCTCCCATTAGGATGCAAGAACATGGGGTCACAACAATTCTGTGACCCAGGAGTGCCAATCAGGCCCTCTTTCAGCCCCTATACCTTGTCATCTGATGCAGTCGCCCATGTTGATACAGCATAGACCACAAACAGGTCTATGCTAAACCTACACAAACTCCTCAAACTACCAACCTCTTGCCTACCCTGCCCCCAATATCCTCAGGTGCTGGAGAAATTAATATGGAGGTAGTCTTGTTCACGGAGAAGGCAATGGCCCCCCACTCCAGTACTCTTGCCTGGAAAATCCCATGGACAGAGGAGCCTGGTAGGCTGCAGTCCATGGGGTTGCAAAGTCAGAGACGACTGAGCGACTTTACTTTCACTTTTCCCTTTCATGCATTGGAGAAGGAAATGGCAACCCACTCCAGTGTTCTTGTCTGGAGAATCCCAGGGACGGGGGAGCCTGGTGGGCTGCCGTCTATGGGGTCCCACAGAGTCGGACGCGACTGAAGCAACTTAGCAGCAGTCTTGTTCAGGCTTCAGAAGTAGGGGAGCAGGCCTCTGATTGACTTCTGACCTTGCCTGGACCCTGCCTACACTACATCCTTGCCTGCAAGCACACCAATTATTATCAGCAAGCCAAGTGGCAGTTTAGAAAAGAAAAGGAGTGGGTCTTGGAATTCCTTGAACCCCTGGGAGCCTGGCCAGACCCCTCCGGTCTAAGGAAATCATATGACTCACAAGGTGAAACAAATAGCATTGTAAAAGTTAAAGAGAAATCAGAGTGGCATTTTGCATGCAAACTGATGATGATGTGTTTGCATCCTGGGATTATAAGCAGGAGCCCCCAAAATTGCAATTTGAAGTCTCATCCATGGTGTGGATCCACCATCAGGGACCTTTTCCCAATAGGGACTCCAGATGGCTATCATTCAGGACTTCCCAGAGCTGTTCAAGTCTGGATA
>SJYQ01013086.1:773372-799115 GCA_006410935.1 Redunca redunca
CAATGGTAATTCTCTCCAGTAGTAAGATTAGAGAAGAATATTATTCTTTATTCATTCCTCTACTTTATATAATAATCTTATATAGACCTTCTATATTCAGAAAAAAATTTCATATATGCATATGTATCTACTTTGATCTCTCAAAATCCACTTTCCCAATTCCCACTGAGAATTTCCCTGTTGACTCTTGTTTGAGTTGACAGCTGGACCAAGGAACAGTACTTGGGAGATTCTGATGGTTTCTCTAGGCTGCCAGCAGTCTCTTCTTTGGATTCTGCTCTGGTCCTTGTTATTAGTACAAAGGAGCTGGTTAAAATGTCAAGCCACATATGACCATATGGCAGGACAGGAGGGCACCTGGGACAAGGGGCTGGCATGATGAGGAGGGCTGTTTGGGCAGTAGCTTGAATAAGACTTTCGAAGGCTAAGAACAAAGTCAAAAGTAGAGCAGAAGCAAGAACAAAAACATCCTCCTCCAGAACTCTCTTGGCCTATCCACTCTACACTCTCCCTCTCAAAGGTACACGGCTGACTTTCTGCATCTCACAATGGGCATATTTTATTCTCACCATAATTATCGCCATCGGTGTCATAATAACCACCACCATTATCATCATTATCACCACCATCGTCATCACCATCACCACGATCATCATTACCACCATCTTCCCACCTAGAATATTAAGTATTATCTCATTTAATCCCCCTAACAAACTGGTGTACAGGGATCGTTAGCTACTTTTTAGAGATGAGAAAACTAAGAATCGGGAAAGTAAAGTGCCTTGTCTTAGGTCAAACAGCATAGTAGTCAAGTCAACGGGAGCTACTCGATTCCCAGTTCTGCCACTTCCGGTTGTGTGACCTTGAATGAAGTATTTAATCTCGCTCTGTGCCTCAGTCTCTTCATATGTAAAACAGAGACATTAATAGCACCTACCTATATTTGTTTCCTATTGCTGTTGTGACAAATTACCACAAATTTACTGGCTTAAAACAACACACATTTTTTCTGTTTTAGTTTTGAAGGTCAGAAGTCCAGAATGATTCCTATGGGGCTGAGATCAAGGCATCCACAGAGCTGGTTCCTGCTGGAGGTTCCAGCAAAAAATCTGTGCCTCACCTCTTTGACCTTTCTTTTTTTTAATTTTACTTTATTTTACTTTACAATACTGTATTGGTTTTGCCATACATCAACATGAATCAGCCACGGGTGTACACGTGTTCCCAATCCTGAACCCCCCTCTTACCTCCCTCACCATACCGTCTCTCTGGGTCATCCCAGTGCACCAGCCCCAAGCATCCTGTATCCTGCATTGAACCTAGACTGGCGATTCATTTCTTACATGATACTATACATGTTTCAATGCCATTCTCCCAAATCATCCCACCCTCTCCCTCTCCCACAGAGTCCAAAAGACTGTTCTATACATCTGTGTTTCTTTTGCTGCTCTTTGACCTTCCTAAAGGCTGTTTCTTCCCCCTTCCTCCATCTCTTCTCCTTGATCTCCTATCTCTGTCCCTCATGATCACATCAAGCCACTCTGATCATCCAGGATAACCTCTCCACTTCCAGATCCTTCATCACATCTGCAAAGTCTCCTACCAGGTAAGGGAACATACTCACAGGTTCCGGAAATTAGTATGTGAACATCTTGGCGTGGGGGGCATTATTCAGCCTAAGAAGACTGTAATAAGCATAAATGAAATAAAATAAAGGGTGGACTAGAGAACTCCATCTGGTATAATGTTATATGTGTGTGAAAGCTAAAGTGTTAGTCACTCGCTTGTGTCCAACTCTTTGCAACTCCATGGACTGTAGCCTGCCAGACTCCTCTGTCCATAGAATTCTCCAGGCAAGAATACTGGAGTGGGTTGCCATTCCCTTCTCCAGGCGATCTTCATGACCCAGGAATTGAACGTCGGTCGTCTGGCATTGCAGGTGAATTCTTTACCATCTGAGCTACCAGGGATGGCAAACAGTTTAGCTACTGTTATTCAGTTCAGTTCAGTTCAGTCGCTCAATCTTGTCCGACTCTTTGAGACCCCATGAACTGCAGCATGCCAGGCCTTCCTGTCCATCACCAGCTCCCAGAATTTACCCAAACTCATGTCCATTGAGTCGGTGATGCCATCTAACCATCTCATCCTCTGTCATCCCTTTCTCCTCCTGCCTTCAATCTTTCCCAACATCAGGGTCTTGTCAAATGAGTCAGCTCTCAGCATCAGGTGGCCAAAATATTAGAGTTTCAGCTTCAATATCAGTCCCTCCAATGAATACCCAGGACTGATCTCCTTTAGGATAGACAGGTTGGATCTCCTTGCAGTCCAAGGGACTCTCAAGAGCCTTCCCCAACACCACAGTTCAAAAGCATCAATTCTTCTGCACTCAACTTTCTTTATAGTCCAACTCTCACATCCATACATGACTACTGGAAAAACCATAACCTTGCCTAGATGGACCTTTGTTGGCAAAGTGATGTCTCTGTTTTTTAATATGCTGTGTAGGTTGGTCATAACTTTCCTTCCAAAGAGTAAGCGTCTTTTAATTTCATGGCTTCAGTCACCATCTGCAGTGATTTTGGAGCCCCCCAAAATAAAGTCAGCCACTGTTTCCCCATCTATTTCCCATGAAGTGATGGGACCAGATGCCATCATCTTAAGTTTTCTGAATGTTGAGCTTTAAGCCAACTTTTTCACTCTCCTCTTTCACTTTCATCAAGAGGCTCTTAGTTCTTCTTCACTTTCTGCCATAAGGATGGTATCATCTTCATATCTGAGGTTATTGATATTTCTCCCAGCAATCTTGATTCCAGCTTGTGCTTCTTCCAGTCCAGCGTTCTCATGATGTACTCTGCGTAGAAGTTAAATAAGCAGGGTGACAATATATAGCCTTGACGTACTCCTTTTCCTATTTGGAACCAGTCTGCTGTTCCATGTCCAGTTCTAACTGTTGCTTCCTGACCTGCATACAGGTTTCTCAAGAGGCAGGTCAGGTGGTCTGGTATTCCCAGCTCTTTGAGAATTTTCCAGTTTATTGTGATCCACACAGTCAAAGGCTTTGGTATAGTCAATAAAGCAGAAATAGATGTTTTTCTGAAACTCTCTTGCTTTTTCCATGATCCAGTGGATGTTGGCAACTTGATCTCTGGTTCCTCTGCCTTTTCTAAAACCAGCTTGAACATCTGGAAGTTCACAGTTTACATATTACTGAAGCCTAGCTTGGAGAATTTTGAGCATTACTTTACTAGCATGTGAGATGAATGCAATTGTGTGGTAGTTTGAGCATTCTTTGGCATTGCCTTTCTTTGGGATTGGAATGAAAACTGACCTTTTCCAGTCCTGTGACCACTGCTGAGTTTTCCAAATTTGCTGACATATTGAGTACAGCACTTTCACAGCATCACCTTCCAGGATCTGAAATAACTCTACTGGAATTCCATCACCTCCACTAGCTTTGTTCATAGTGATACTTCCTAAGGCCCACTTGACTTCACATTCCAGGATGTCTGGCTCTAGGTGAGTGATCACACCATCGTGATTAGCTACTGTTATTAATAAGTCACAAACACACACATATAAAATGTCAAATAGCTGAGATTTGATTCCATTACAAAGAAAAGCCCAGATGTCATAGGAACTATAAAAGCCCCAAGTAGGGGGAAAATCCCAGATGGGGAAAAGGTCTCTCCTGGTTCTGCAACAGACCCAGCAGCATCTATCTGGATTCCTTAATTAGGAAGTGTTTATGATTTACAAGTCTATTGGTTTTGACCTTGACCAAGAAGATAACACAAAATGCCAGACATGATCTCTGAATTATGGAAGGAACTGGGCTCTTAAGCTTTTATCAAGGTCGAGATGTTTCCCTAGACAGAGCTATAAACATAAACAGAATCCTAAGTCATGCCCTCAAGCTTTAATAGCAAGTTGGGGAGCTTCTCCCACCATCTGAAAGGGCAAATAGGCTCTTATTAATTTTATCCCATCACTTAGCATTTCTGATGGTTTTGACATTTTTTTAAAAAAAAATGAATGACCACTTGAAAAAAAGGTTTACTGTTTGGAAGACAGCCCGGTGAAATAGAAGGAGGGGAGAACTGGGTTGGAAGCCACCAAACCTGGACTCCCATCCATTCTCTGAACCAACATCTGCAAACCAGGATGGGCCCTTCCTCCCCTCCCCTTCTCTCTTCCCTCCCCCTCACTCCTCTCCTCCTCACCTCTCCCCCCTCCTCTCTCCCTTGGCTGAGCCTCAGTTTTCTCAGCAGTAAAATGAAGGATGAGAAGGTTGAATGGTATCACCAACTCAGTGGACATGAATTTGAACACTCCGGGAGCTAGGTGAAGGACAGGGAAGCCTGGAGTGCAACAGTCCCTGGGGTCACAAAGATTCAGACCCGACTTAATGACCGAACAACAACAAAATGAAGGAGCTGAGGCCCCCCAGCTTCTGATATCAGATCATTCGTTGATTCATTTCTTCTGAAATGCCTTCCTCTTTCCCCTGCTCTCTCTTTTTCTTCAAGAGCACCAACAGTTTCATCTTTTTTTTCTTCCTCCAAAAGAAAACATTTTGAAAACACTCATTATTTCTAATTTTCACAAGTTTATCTGATTTGAACAGATAGTGGAAGAAACATGGATTTGTGTTCTGGCTCTATCATTTACCAGCTGTGTTCTTGTGAGCAAATCACTTAACCTCTCTGATTTCCCAACCCTAAAACACAGATCATTCCTCCTTTTAGGAATATTGCAAGACTTAAAGAAATGAAAAGGACTTAGAATAGTGCCTCCCACATAGCAAGCACTTAATTAAAACTGACATTTTTAAATTTAAAAGTAGTTCATTAGAATTTATTTTTTAGGCCACAACATGTGGCACCCAGGATCTTACTTCCTCAACCAGGGATCAAACCTGTGCCCCCTGCACTGGGAGCATGAAGTCTTAACCGCTGGACCACCAAGGAATCCCTTAACTGTTACCATTATCATTATTCATGTGCATGCTCAGTCACTTCAGTCATGCATGACTCTTCGAGACCCCATGGACTCTAGCCCGATGGGCTCCTCTGTCCATGGGATTTTCCCTGCAAGAATACTGGAGTGGGTTGCCATGCCCTCCTCCAGGAGATCTTCCCCAATCAAGGGTCAAACCAGAGTCTCCTGTTTCTCCTGCATTGCAGGCAGTTACTTTACCTACCCGGGAAGCCCCATTATCATTATATACAATGTTGTTATTATTATTCTTTTTTTTGGTGGATCTCCTATATCCTAACTTTTGGTGATTTTAATAAAGGCATTTTGAAAATGTCATTTCAGATGACAAAGTTTCCTGTCCTAATTGATGTCCTTCTTCTAGGAAGAAAGGAAAGAAAGAAGAAAAAGAGGAAGCTAAGGAGGGTAGCTTAAGACTAGGGAGGAAGAAAATTCAAATACCCAACACCAAAGGGATTTAATCACGATAGAAGAAAGATACCATTAACAGCTGTAATTTCTGGCTTTCAAGAAATTATATCCATTTGAAAAGAGCATTGAACTTGTACCTCCTTAGAAAAATAAACAGCTTTCTGGAGGGTTAGGAGATAATTTTACATGAAAATTGAGTTTGTTTAAATGTCAGGAAAAATGATTAGAATATTTGACATTCTCCTGCAAATATGGCAGAAGCTGGCCTGGAAGATTTTCAGTCAACTTTACTGATGGTGAATTTGACTACAAGTGAAATGGACAGAAAAATGTTCAGGCCCCTGATGGCATCTAGCTGGCAGACAATCAGGAAGCAGATGATATCACCCACCTCCAGAGATCTGTCTCGGGCCTCTACCCTGCTCTACCCTACCATAGAGGGCTCCCTCCCCCAAACACAGGACTCTCATATGGCATCTGCCTTCCCCACAGAGAGAGCAATTCTGATCAAACTACTGAGCAAGTATTTGCATTTTATGGGGTCTTATCTAATTACAAAGCTAATACATGTTTATTACAAACAGTTTGATAACATGAGACAAAAAAGTAATTTTATTTAATCATTGCCCCACTCACACTCAATCCCATTGTCTAAGAAGACTGCAGTAAATATTTCATGTCTAGGAAGATACTTCTTCAGCATTACAAAGAATGGCTATTTCAACCCAACTGTCCATAGCATCCATTACAGTGAAATTCTAAAGCAGCATTTCTCAAAGTGAGTCCCTAGAGCACCAATACATGAAAGGTGCTACCAAACAAAGAAAGGAGGGGTCCCCAACACCCACTTCTCAGACATGCAATGAAAACTGTCATACCTAAGACCCAGAAGCTGTGCAAAATACAAGCAAAGAAACACTTTTAAAAAATTTTACCAAGCATTACCCAAAACATCCTGAGAACCCAGAATCCTATGGAACACCCTTTAGGATACATTGCATTTTTTAAATAATTGATTTAAATTTTATTTATTTATTTACTTATTTTTCTTTGCTGCATTGGGTCTTCATTGCTTTGTGTGGCTTCTGTAGTTGCGGTGAGCAGGGGCTACTCTGTACATCGATGCGTGGGCTTCTCACTGCAGTGACTTCTCATGCTGCAGGGCACAGGCTCTGGGCACACGGGCTTTTGCAGCTGCAGCATGCGGACTCAGTAATTGTGGTGCACGGTCTGTTGCTCCACAGCATGTGGAGTCATCCCAGACTATAAGTCGAACCTGTGTCCCCTGCACTGGCAAGTGGATTCCTATCCACTGTGCTACCAGGGAAGCCCTATGACATTATTATATATGCTTTTTCTAGATTATTTTTTCTTAGCCAATACTATAACACATGAAAATGGAAATAATTGGAACTTTTAGAATGGTACAGAGAAAAATCATGTTGTTGGCAGATGTTTTAGCTACAAATTACAAAGAATAAGCTCTAAAATTATTAGAATTAGTAATAATTCAACAAAGTTGCTAAAAGCCAAATATTCAAAATAATGGATTTTCTATAGCATGGTAATAACTAATTAAACAAGTCAAAACATTGAATCACAATAACAATTTTTACTTATGGAGATATGTCTATAATGAAAAAGATTAACATTTTCATTAGAGAGATGAGGCTGTGTTTTATGAGTAATGCTTGAGAAAGAATGCTTAAAGAAGGGACTTAGTGTGAATTTAAGGAAGGAGCAAAGAAATTTTGAAGTCAGCCTGTCAGTTGAAAAATAGTGTGAGTTTTCCTTCTGGCCTCTGTGGTTTCTTATGAGAGATCCTCTGTCATTTGAATCATTTCATGTTTATATATAATGCCTCCCATATTTCCATAGGCTTTCAAGATTTTTTTCTTTGTATTTTTTCTTTGTCTTTAATTTTTGATTTTGATGTGTCTTGGCATAGATTTCTTTGTATTATCCTATTTGGATACACTCGGCTTCTAAAATCAATAAGCTTATGTCTTTTGCCAAAGTTGGGAAGTTTTCAACCATTTTTCCAAATCTTTTTGGCCCACATTTTATCCTCTCCTTCCAGGACTCTAATGATACAAATGTTAGATCCTTTGTTACTGCCCCACAGGTCCATGAGACCCTTTTCATGTCTTTTTTAGTCTATTTTCTCTGTGTTATTCAGATCAGGCAGTTTGTATTGTTCTATCTTCAAGTTCATTGATGTTTCCCCCTCTTTTATATTTGTTCTGCTATTAAGCACATCCAATGACTTTTTTATTTCAGTTCTTGTATTTTTCAATTCTAAGATTTCCACTTGGTTTTTCTTTATATCTTCTATTTCTTTAATGAGACTATTTTTTCCTTTGTTTCAAACATGTTTGCTATTGCTTATTAAAGCATTTTCATAGTGGTTGCTTTAGAATCTAAATTCTTAATCATTTCCATATTGGTGTCTGTTGATTGCCTTTTTTCATTCAGATTGAAATATTCTTGGTTCTTGGTTTGAGGAGTGATTTTAATTGTATGTACATTTGGGGTGTTATTCTATAACAATATGGACTCTACTTAACCTTCTTTTTTACAGACAGTCACACTTTTAGGTGTGGTACGCAGGTCTAAATGAAGCAGAAGTTCCCTATTGGGCCCCACGGACACCATCCCAGCAAAAGCAGAACATAGACTCACACCACTTCGTTGTCTCCAGGTTATGATGGAAACATGCCTCCTCCAGATGGGGCCAGAAGTCCAGCTCACCATTCAGCCCCACCAGCACCACCAGGAATGGGGGAATTCAGTGGAAACTCAGAGGGAGTTTTTCCCTTGGTATTTGGCTGCAATGGAGTGGGTACTAGCTGCTGGGCTGCCCTTTTCTCAGACCTTTGGTTAGAGTGAGCAGGCTTTCTATGGGGTTTTTTTCTGGTTATACCTGTTGATAGTTCCAGATTGCAAGCCACACATACACAGGAACACCTGGACTATCGCATACCAAGTGTCCTAAAGACCTTCCTAGAAAGCTGTCAGTAGAAGGAGGCCAAGTGGTATTCCTGTCAGTATTCCTGTAAAACACAGATGCTTTACTGATATTTTCAGTTTTTTTCTTTTTTAAACAGCTGTATTGAGATCTAGCTGTTTAACTATGTACATATATAGCTATATATATATAATGTCACGTGCCATAGAATTTGCGTACTTAAAGTATAAAATTTAATGCTTTTTATTCATAGAATTGTGCATTCCTCATCACAATCAATTTTAAAATACAGTTCACCCTTGTAGGGGAAGGAAAGAGTGGGATGAACAGAGAAAGTAGCATCAACATATACATTACCATGTAGAAAATAGATAGCTGGTGAGGAGTTGCTATATAACACAGGGAGCCCAGCTTGGTGCTCTGTGATGACATAAAGGGGTGGGATGCAGGGAGAGGAGGAAGACTCAAGAAGGAGTTGATATATGCATAATATAATTATGGTTGATTTACATTGTTGTATAGCAGAAACCAATGCCACATTGTAAAGCAATTATTCTCCAACTAAAAAATAAATTTAAAAAGAATACAGCTCACCCTTTATCAACATGGGTTTGAACTGCACAGGTCCACTTATATACAGATTTTTTCAATAAACATACTGGAAAGATTTTTGTAGATTTGCAACAGTTTGAAAAACCCCACAAACAAACCATGTAGCATAGAAATGCCAAAAGAAAAAAGAAAGCATTCCATATGTCATGAATGCATGAGATTTACGTAAATACTAGTCTATTGTATCATTTATATCATAAAATATGCACAAATATATTATTAAAAGTTAAGATTTATCAAAACTTACACAAAAACTTACCAAAAATGACACCATTTGCAGCCAAGAAAAATGTAAACAAATGTAAAGATGCAGAATTAAATCATAACTGCATAAAATTAACTGAAGTACATACTGTACTGGTATAACATTTTTATAGTCACCTCCTGTGGCTCTGGAGGGTGAGTTCAAGTGTTATGAGTATCCACTTGAAACTCCATGTGACACTAATCATCTCCACATGAGATGTTAATCTCTCAAGTAAATTACATACCACAGTAAAAAGTGATGCCTCACAGTTCTGGTGTATTTTTCATCACGTTTAGTACAATACCATAAACCTGGGGTAACACCAAGAGACCTGTACAGAGTGCCACCAGTGGTGCTAGAAGTGACCCTAAGAAGCAGAGAAAGTCATGATGTTACAAGAGAAAGCTGAATTGTTTGATATGGACCATTGACTGAGGTCTGCAGCTGTAGTTACCACCATTTCAAGATAAATGAGTCCAATATAAGGATCATTATAAAAAAAAAAAAAAAGGAAATTTGTGAAGCCATCGCTATAGCTACACCAGCAGGCATTAAAACTTTCCACTTTTGGCAAAATATTTTTAAACCTCATATTGAAAATGCAGCTGTATGGGGGTATAGGATTATAGGATGGCTCTAAAAAGACAAATCTATAGACTCTAGTATGACTGGAGAAAAAAAAGTCATTCAACTCTGAGATCCCATGGACTGTGTAGCCCGCCAAGCTCCTCTTTGCATGGGGATTCTCCAGGCAAGAATACTGGAATAGGTTGCCATGCCCTCCTCCAGAGGATCTTCCCAACTCTGGAACTGAACCCAGGTGTCCTGCATTGCAGGTGGATTCTTCACCATCTGAGCCACCAGGAAGCCCTCATTACAGGAAAACTTAAAGCAAAAAGAAAGTGAAGGATCCAAAGCTGGAGATTTAAAACCAGCAAAGGGTGGTCTGATAATTTTAGAAAAGTGTTTGGTTTTTAAAATGTCAAGAAAACAAGAGAAGCAGCTTCTGCCAACCAAGAGGCACCTGACAAGTACCCAGAGGCCATGAAGAAAGTCATTGAGAAGAAAGGACATCTGCCTGAATGGGTTTTTAATGCAGACAAAAGTGCCCTATTCTAGGGGTGGGGGAAATGCCACAAAGGACATCTATCAGTAAGGAAGAGAAGTGAGCACCAGGATTTAAGGCAGGAAGTGATAGGCTAACTTGTTTTGTGCAAATGCAGTTGGGTTTATGATCAGGACTGACCTTATCTATAAAGCCACTGACCCCCCAAAACCTTCAAGGGAAAAGATAAAACACCAGCTGCCAGTCTCTAGGTTGGACAGCAAGAAGGTCTGGATAACGAGAGCACTTTTTCTGTATTGATTTCATCGATGCTTTGACCTTGAAGTCAGTAAGTACCTTGTCAGTAAGGGACTACCTTTTAAAAGTTCTTTTGATTTTGGACAATGCTCCTGGCCGCCCAGAAACCCATAAGCTCAACACCAGCGGCATCAAAGTGGTCTGCTTGTATACAAATACAGCATCTCTAACTCAGCCTCTATATCAGGGTGACACAAGGACCTTTAAGGCTCATTACACCTAGTACTATATGGAAAGCATTGTCAGGACTATGGAAGAGAACCCAGATAGAGAGAACATCAAGATAGCCTGGAAGGATTATATCACTGAAGATGCCATCCTTGTTATAGAAAAAACCATAAAAGCCACCATGCTTTTTATTATTTTTTAGACAATAAATCTTTATTGTTTTGGGCTCCAAACTTCATTTTGGGGGGTTCCAAAATCACTGAAGATGGTGACTGCAGCCATGAAATTAAAAGATGCTTGCTCCTTGGAAGAAAAGTTATGACCAACCTACACAGCATATTAAAAAGCANCTGAAGATGGTGACTGCAGCCATGAAATTAAAAGATGCTTGCTCCTTGGAAGAAAAGTTATGACCAACCTACACAGCATATTAAAAAGCAGAGACATTACTTTGCCAACAAAGGTCTGTCTAATCAAAGCTATGGTTTTTCCAGTAATCATGTATGGATGTGAGAGTTGGACTATAAAGAAAGCTGAGCACTGAAGAATCGATGCTTTTGAACTGTGGTGTTGGAGAAGACTATTGAGAGTCCCTTCGACTGCAAGGAGATCAAACCAGTCAATCATAAAGGAAATCAGTCCTGAATATTCATTGGAAGGGCTGATGCTGAAGCTGAAACTCCAATACTTTGGCCATCTCATGCGAGGAATTGACTCATTTGAAAAGACCCTGATACTGGTAAAGATTGAAGGCGGGAGGAGAAGGGAACAAAGGATGAGATTGTTGGGCGGCATCACCAACTCAATGACATGAGTTTGAGTAAACTCCAGGAGTTGGTGATGGACAGGGAGGCCTGGCGTGCTGCAGTCCACAGGGTCGCCAAGAGTCGGACACGATTGAGCAACTGAACTGAACTGAAACAATAAATCACCTTTGGTTTCTAAATTTCACCCTCCTCTTCTATAACAGTGGCATGTGCATGCATGCTCAGTCCCTTCAGTTGTGTCCTTTGGGACCCCATGGACTGTTGCGCACAGGCTCCTCTGTCCATGGGATCCTCCAGGCAAGAATACTGGAGAGAGTTACCACACCCTCCTCCAGGGGATCTTCCCCACGAAGGGATCAAACCTGCGTCTCTTGCGTATCCTGCGTTGCAGTCAGATTCTTTACTGCTGAGCCACCAGGGAAGCCCTATAAAATTGACACAGTATCTAGCTTTCAGACTTCTTGTGAAGATAAACAAATGCAAGGCACCTAAGATAGCATCTAGTACACAGCTGAAGACCAGTTCATGTTATTTTTTATAATGGGAGAAAATCAACTTTATTTTAAATTTATGAATAAATAAATGCATAGTAAATATATATGCTACCTGGCAATGGTTCCTATGGTCATCTCCTATCCATGAATTCAGTTAATGTCTCCTGAGAGCCAACTATACACCAGGTACTACTCTTGCCACATTCACCCAGACTGGTTGCTGGATAAATGTTCTGACACTCCTGGATGCTGAGAAGAGAATGTTTGAAGACAGGAAGGTTCAGATGAGCAGGTACATTGCAACCACAGCTCTGGGGAAGGGAGAGAGAAATGTGAAAACACCAGACCAGGGAGATGGGGCATTTTGAACCTAGTACGTAAGATGCTGGCACCATCCTCAGGGAGATACTTGAATTAGAACCTAATCACAATTAGCCTTGGAGACCTTGGAGACTTCTTCTACCTCTACATCTAATCCTTGACCCACTGAGCCACAGATGGCTAGACCCAGTGTTATGGGGTAGGAGTCAGGCTGACGTCTAGCTGAGAGCCACTGAACTCATTTGCTTGGGCTGCCATAACAATGCCACAGAGCAGGGGGTGCTTACACAACAGAAATACTCCTCACAGTTCTGGAGGCTGGAAGTCCAAGGTCAAAACGGTGGCAGATTTGGTTTCTCTTGAGGCCTCTCTGCTTGGCTTGAAGAAGGCCAGCTTCTCATTGTGTCCTCATGTGACCTTTCCTATATGCATACACCCCAGTGTCTCTTCTTGGGTCCAAATTTCCTCTTCTTATACAAACATCACTCAGGTTAGATTAGAGCCCGCCCATAGGACTTCAATTAACCATAGTTACATCTTTAAAGGCTCAATCTCCAAATATAGTCACTTCTGAGGTATTGTGGATTAGAATTTCAACATATAAATTTGGAGGGAACATAGTTCAGCCTATCACAGCCACCAAGAAAGCCTGTCTTTCAGTAGGGAGTTGTCTCATGTAACAAGTCTAGAAGTAGTTGTTCAAGACTGGTACTCAAAAATGTGAGCAAGGACTCTGTTCCTCCTATCTTCCCACCCTCCTGCCCTAATTTAGTTTCAGCCTCAAAGTCACACTTTCACTTCAAGCAGGAAGCTGCAGAAGGCAAAGGGCCAAAGGTTATGCTAGTTACACCATGCCCTTTTTCAGCGCTTTCCTCCACTCCAACCTTCTTGGCCAGGATGACGTCACATGGTCGCCTCTAGCTGCAAAGGAGTCTTGGGAGATAAGCGTGTTTCACTGGGCTTATGGTTTCTGTGATAACACCAGACTCTATTGGTAAAGGAGAAAGGAGAATGCTATTGGGTAAGAATGAGCAGTGCCTTCCACAAGTAAAGCAGTGAAGATGCTATTTTTCTATTGGTGGGCACTAGAAGTCCTTGAGGAGGAGTGTGCTGGGCTGCTGGCAAAACACTGAGATAATTATTTTGGGAGGAAGCCAACCCCACACTCTGGTGTCAATTAACATCTAGCTATTAGAGGAAGGGGAAGCTGTGCCCTGTAATCAGGAGGAAGTACTTGGAGCTTCCAGAGGCCAACAGGGATGGAGGGATGCAACCAGAAATAGACTTGGGGGAGCAAGAAAGGAAAAGAAAAGTTAGTGAGACTGGAAAATCAGGGGGAAAGATGGACAACTGAAAATTTAAAAAAGAAAAGTCTGGTAGTAGAAGGGCCAAGATGGGACTGAAATTAAGCAAGACTCTGTGGAGCTCCCAGGTGCAAATCCTTTCTGTGTCTCCTGTTTCTTATTTGTAGGAAATAGATTTTATTCATCCTCTTTGACCTTCCCTGAGTTCCAAAGGGCAGACTCAAGCAGTTTCCAATCAGAGAAGGAAGGAGATGCTGAGACAAGGGAGTCTTAGGGCACCATCCTGGTTCCTCAAGGAATATACATAACAACCTATCTTTGAGTTCTGCAAGAACTAAGGCCCCCACCAAGGTGGAGGATGGAATGATGATGATGACCCTCCTGATTTCAATCAACTAAAGCTTGAACTCTGTTGACCTTGGCCCCAGTTCTATGCTGAACTCTCCTCTGCTCAAGTCTGCTTCCTGAATATGCAGGTACCCTTAGCTTAAAACTGTTCGGGGAGAAACTGTTTTGAGGAAGATCCCTGGTGTTCTCCTTGCTTTCCACAAGTAATGAATCCTTCCTTCTCCCAAGCTTTGGTTTGGTTGTGTCTATTGGCTTGACACTTACCAAGAGGCCAACCCAGTTTTCAGGTAACAAGTTTGGCAACTCTGGCAGGATATCTCTCTCCTAACCCCCTGGGATGACAAAATACCCAGAGAGTAAGCAATGTCTGTGGACAGTGAAAAGTAAACTGCTCCTCCTCTCCCTCCTGAATCTTTGGCAAAGCCTACTGTGCTCATGAACATTTAATTGGGGTGGGGCACTCTGGAAAGGCATGGATTTTTAGGTCAGGATCAGCTGTGGCTCCACAGAGACTACCCACAGTTTCCTGCTTAAAGCAGGAAATTAAGAGTCTCTGGGAATCTACAGAATTGAGGGGCATATGTTGGGCTTTCCTAGACCTGGGGCTGATAAAGGGCTGAACCAAGGGGTCTGAGGGCCCTAGCCATTGTCCAGGCCTCATAAGGGAAAGGTAATGGCTGAAAAAGACATGACTTCTTTCTGAGATCTTTCTTCCACTGACACCTGAGCTGGGTAAGAGAAAGCCACCAGCTATGGAGAGACGGCCCCAAATCTCTCCTCTCCAAGTCACCTTGGTTTGTCCTGGGAGAGAATCTTTGAAGGGTCTGCTGTCAGTCAACTTCCCTGGAACAAAGTGGTTCTACCAATCCTCTCCCCAGTACACATGCCCCATCTCCCTCCTGTGCTCTATCGTTTATGTAGTATTGACCATCATCTGGCACACTATCTTACATATGTATTTGTTTACTGTTTCAATTCAAATAGAAGCTGTGCTACGGCAGGATTTTGTTTGTTTCCTTCCCTCCCATATTCCTAGCTCTTTGCACACAGTAGCTGTTCAGTTAACATGCCACATGAATCAGTCACATTAATTTTCTAGACAAGTCTAGAAGATTAGACAAGATTAGCTGAAATTAATGAAGTCAGCCCCTAAGGCATTAGCCTTTTAACTTATAGATATCCAGAAGTTTAGAGTTACTTAAATTGATTGTCTTTAAGTGAGGGGATCTCAGACAAATTGACAGACTGCTGTGGGAGATATTTGAAAGCAAACAGAACTTCCTGCCCCACCTCCAGACACCCCATGAAATCAGCAACTTGCTCCCCAAAGGCAACTCCCATGGCAGAGATTCGTGGGCAGCTGAGTAGGTCCCAGGCCACTTTTCCTTCCAGGGATCACATGCCCCCTCCACAGACCTGAGCCTACAACCAGCCAGCCTCCACCTTGTGAGTTCTAAGACATCATTCTGGGGGAGTTTATGGCGTTATTAATATGGAAATATGCAGGGTGCTGCGGCCAGCAGCTCGCCCCTTTATTAATGGCAGTTATTCACAGTCCAGGAGTCAAAGGCATTTCTGCTCGGGTACTCATTAAAACTGGCCCCATAAAGAATAGGAGAAGGGCAATAAATCAACCCTGGATGCAGCCACCTCATCTCCCTGGGGCTGGGGGGCTGTCACCACTGGAAAGTGGGATAACAACCAAAGAAGTAACCTCAGATCCTGCTGACTGAGTAGTGAACTGGACAGGCCACTCCCTCGACCACCACCTCAATGCTGCCCTGGCCCCCACTCCATTCCTGAGGAGGGAGGCCCGGGACTGGGTCCTGTCACTTTGAGACTCTCCAGCAACTAAGGGGTAAAAAAAGACAGAAGGAGAATCACACCACCTCAGAAACCCTGCCTGCCACCTACCCTGCTCTTCCCACAAGTCCTGTGAATCCCTGGAGTAAGAATCCCTTGGGTCATTAGGGAGACAGGTGAATACTGACGCAATACCCACTTCTGCAGGAAAGTGTGGGCCAGTCCCTTGACTTGTCTCACAGCTATGGAAATGAATAACATCTATGTGGGATTTGCGGTTGACAAAAATGTGTTGTCACTGCTTTTTAAGTTTTCCGTCCTACTTCACACTCCATATATCTTTAGCCACAAATCTTTGTGTCATGATAATAATGTTTATCATTATTATTATTACTGTGACTACTATTAGGAGAAGAGATTCCATTACTTTGCAGAAGCTTCAAGCAAGATTACTTAAAGAATTTATCCAAGAAGGTATAAATGTTTCCAAATGATAGTTGGTCGTGACTTTCAGTTATCAATGGCTGCAGAACAAATGGCCCCATTTTAAAAAACTTATTTTATGGAAGTATAGTTGACTTACGGTGTGTTCATTTCTGCTGTACAGCAAAGTGACTCAGTTATATATATATATATACACACACACACATATATACACATACGCACACATACGTATATGTATATATAGGCATGCCCAGTCGTTTCAGTCATGTCTGACTCTGCAACCCCATGGACTATAGCCTGCCAGGCCCCTCTGTCCATGGGATTCTCCAGGCAAGAATACTGGAGTGGGTTGCCATGCCCTCCTCCAGGGGATCCTCCCAACCCAGGGGTCAAACCCAAGTCTCCAGCATCTCCTGCACTGCAGGCAGATTCTTTACTGCTGAGCTACCAGCAAAGCCCCGCCCCCAACACACACACATATATATTCTTTTTTATATCTTTTTCCATTATGATTTATCACAAGATATTGAATACAGTTCCCTGTGCCATACAGCAGGACCTTGTTGGTTACCCATCCTGTATGTAATAGTTTGCATCTGCTAACACCAAACTCCCAGTCCATCCCGCCCCGACCCTTCCTTCCCCTTGGCAACCATAAGTCTGTTCTCTGTGTCTGTATGTTTGTTTCATAGATGAGTTCATTTGTGCCACATTTTGGATTTCACGTATAAGTGATATATACGGTATTTGTCTTTGTCTGACTTACTTCACTAAGTATGATCACCTGTTGGTCCATCCATGCTGCTGCAAATGGCATTATTTCACTCATTTTCTATGACTTCAAACTATCCCAGTTTGCTTACTTAAAACAACAATTTGTTGTTTCTTGTGATCTTGTGGGGCTGGGCTCAGCTTCTTGACACAACAACTGGATCTTAAGACGACCCACACAAAAGCTGCATGGCCTCTGAAGGTCTCAGCCAAGGAGTCCCACTGTGTCCCACCTACTACATTCCATTGATCAAAGCCACAGGGCCAGCCCAGACGCAAGGGAAAAGGAAGCAGACTTCCCCCTTGATGGGAGAGATAGCCATCTTGTTGCTGCCATACTGGCTGTCCGTCTGGCACAGCCCCATACCCTTTGACAAAGGAGACCCACTTTCTCCCTGTGCCACTGTGTGCTCATCACCTCGCCTATGCCAGCCTCCACTTTCTTGCTGGTAAAGTGGAGATACTGGGGTCTGCCTGACCAAAGGGAGCTGGGTTAGAGTGTAGCCTTTTAAAATTCCCTTCCAAAGGTGAGAGTCTGTGGCTCCCACTGCCTCACAAATGCTTTCAATCAAAAATGTTTTGGGGGTATTCCCTGGTGGTCCAGTGGCTAAGCGGAGAAGGCAATGGCACCCCGCTCTAGTACTCTTGCCTGGAAAATCCCACAGACGGAGGAGCCTGGAAGGCTACAGTCCATGGGGTCACTGAGGGTCGGACACAACTGAGCGACTTCACTTTCACTTTTCACTTTCTTGCATTGGAGAAGGAAATGGCAACCCACTCCAGTGTTCTTGCCTGGAGAATCCCAGGGTCGGGGGAGCCTGGTGAGCTGCCATCTATGGGGTCGCACAGAGTCGGACACGACTGAAGTGACTTAGCAGTAGCAGCCAGTGGCTAAGACTCAGCACTTTCACTGCCAGGGCCCAGGTTCAACCCCTGGTCAGGGAACTAAAGTCCCACAAGCTGCATGATGCAGCCAAAAGAAAAATTTTTAGATGGACATCTGTCTCCCCTCCACCACTAAGTCATAAATTTTAAACTATATTTAGTGATCTTTTACTTCTGCAATGAGGTCAGAACCAAGAGACCTGGCTGAATTTGTTCCTAACACTTTCTTTTGACCCACCTTTATCTACCAGATGGAAAGGAAAATAAGGGTCAAGAGTCAAATATGAGGCTCCTTTCTCAGTATATCCCTAGGAAAGCCCAAGACTGACAAGTGAAAGAGGAATTACATCATACCTGAGGAAAAGAGATATGAGCGCTAGGTTATTGGACCCAAATGGACACAAGTCACAGGAGAGGACGGGGAAATGAGTAAACCACACAGATGATAAGAAGAAGGTCATTCCTTGTCAAGGGTCCTTTACTGGCCCATGTGTGCAACAAAAACAAAAAATCTTTGTTTTCAAAAAAGGAAAAATTTTAAAGAGTTTTAAACACAAATTCTTTTATACAAACTCCAAATACTGTTAAATAAACTTATTCATGTAGCCAACCAAAAGCTGCCTGAAAATTCCAAAATGTACTCACGTAAATCACTTGTCTCATGCACCTCTGTGCCACTGCTTGTTTTTTTTTCTTTTATCTTCACATAAAATGTCATCAAAGCACCAAATAAATTTGATTTGTAGGTACAGCGTGTCTCACACCCATAACCCGTAGCTGTCTGTGTGCCGGCATCTCGTCCTGGGCTCTGAATATATCTCCACAATACCTGGAAGAGCTCGTTAGCGCAGGATCCCATGAACTCAACAGAAGAATGAGTTATGAGCAGTTGAACCTTCACCGTCACACGGAACTGTGTTCTGAGCATCAGCGTATACAAACTAACTACACGGCAGGAACTTGGAACTAATTTTCAGGCTTTTCACGTGAGGAACCAGTGCAAACACAAAACTGAGCATCTCCTCCTGCCCTTTTACCGAGTCTTCGACACAAGGAAGCAGCCTCCTTTTGATCCGGACCCATATTGTTTCTGGCTGGAAATTCACAGAAAATCTCTGCGAAGGCTGTAATATAAAATGTCAGTTACATACCAAATATTCTATTTGTAATCATGTTAAGGGTTGTCTCCATCGGTTTCTCCTTCTGTCAGTTGTTATGTGGCCCTGAGAAAGCTCTTCTGGAGCTTCACCACTTCGTGTTTGGTCCACATTCAATTCACTTGAGGGCATCTTGGAAGAAGTTGCTAGGCCCTCAGGGACCACACAGCCACTGGCCCATGGGCAACACAAGTGCCAAAGTCCTAAGCACGAGCAGCACTAGAGCTGGCTGAGGCTCTGTGGTCGCTAGTCCCTCAGCTCTTGTATGAATGAGGAAACAAGACCCAGAGAAGTCATGTATTCTATTTACATGAGTGGCAAAGAATAAAACTGAATCTCCTATAAAGAAGGGGGGGGTGCATAATGGAATACTACTCTACCATAGGAAAGACTGAAATAATGCCATCTGCAGCAACATAGATGGACTTAGAGATTATTACACTCCTTAAGAAAGATGCACACCATATGATATCACCACTTATATGTGGAATCTAAAATATAACATAAATGAACATACCTGCCAAACAGAAAGAGACTCACAGACATAGAGAACAGATGTCTGGTTTCCAAGGCAGAGAAGAGATGGATTAAGAGTTTGGGGTTAGCAGATGTAAACTATTACATAGAGAACGGATAAAAACAAGGTCCTACTGGATAACACAGGGAACTATATTCAATATCTTGTGATAAACCTTAATGAAAAAGAATATGAAAAAGAAAATTTATATTTAACTGAATCACCTTTCCATACTGCAGAAAATAACACAATATTATAAATCAATAAAATAAACTTTATAAGTACCAAAACATTAAAAAAAAAAAAAAGAAAGAAAACATCATGAACCTCCTGAATCCTCAGCAACTCAAATGGGATGGACTTTGGGTATTAGACTCACCACAGAAACTCAGCAGGGAGTGGGGATCTCTCAATTCTGTTGCCCCTCTCAGGCCCAGGCCTCCCTCTGCCCCCACCTTCTAAATGTCCTTTTGTAGCCATCCCTGGGCACGCCTGACACATGTCTTGTGTAAGTGTCCACAGGCATGGCCAGCTTCCTGAGGGTGTGACCAGAGTGTAGAAGGGCCCATACTGGATTACTTTAAGATTTATTTTTTTTATGTGGACCATCTTAAAAGTCTTTATTGAATTTGTTACAATATTGCTTCTGTTTTATGTTTTGGCTTTTTGGCCACAAGGCATATGGGATCCTAGCTCCCTAATGAGGGATCGAACCCACACCCCCTCCCTGCATTGGAAGGCAAAGACTTAACCACTGGACCACCAGGGAAGTCCCTTTGCCTCCAGCCTCCATGCTTGGTTTAATGTTCTAACACCATCATCTTGAAAGCCTTAGTCATTTTGGGTCCTGGAAACCCATTTTCATTTTGCTCTGGGCCCTGTAAATTATATAGCCAGTCCTGTCCACAGTTCATACAATAAAATAGTCACCTAGATAGCAAGGAATACAAAGCTTAAAACTCTCCCTTACATCTTGAGTGTGGGCAGAACACAGACTGATTCCAGAGCAACAGGGACCTCCCCCACAGCTCTCTCCCAATGGGGACAGAGCAAAGGGATCAGTAAGACTCATTGCTCAAAAGTGAGTCAGATATATGTCAGGAAAGCTGGGGAATCAGTGCCCGAAATCAATGGGGATCAAGACTATTTTTATGGAGATGTAGCAGATTATACCATGAAAAAATCCCAGGTGGTCAAAAAGTGCAAACTCCCAGTTGTAAGATAAATCCTGGGGATATAACGTAAAGCCTGGTGATGATAGTTAACAATACTCTATTGCATATATGAAAGTTGCCAAGAGAGCTGATCTTAAAAGTTTCTCATCACAAGAAAAAACAAATGTAACTATGTGTGGTGATAGGTATTAACTAAACTTATTATAATAATCATTTTGGAATATATACACATATTAGATCATTATGTTTTATGTCCAAACATAATACAATGTTATATGTCAATTATATCTCAATTTTTAAAAATCTCAAAATTAAAAAAAAAAAATCATTGCTGAGAAGCCCCTATCCCTGTGCTGGGAACTCAGGAAAATGACCCTTGTTCCTGACTCCCAACCACCTATCTGCAGCTGATGCAACCTTGGGCTAATTAACTAACCTCTTTGAGTCCCTGTTCTTTCTTCTCTCCAACTATAAAAGCAATAAATGCACATTATAGAAAAATTGAAAAGTGCAGAAAAGCAAAAGGAAAGAGCACCTCTAACCTTATTATCTAAGTACCAGCGTTGTTAACATACTTGCCAGTCTTCTTTCTCTAAGTTTCACTCTTTCAGATATGTAAGAATGGCCCACCTTATTCCCCTCCCCCCCCAAAAAGAATTTGGGTAACCTTGGGGAGTTTCCACTGCTGGTTACCTAGAAAGCAGATTGCAAGGGTGGAGAAATAGTAGATGACCTCAGGGGTGGTGAGAGAAGCTGGGTGTTATCCAGACACCAAGGCTCTTGGGAGGGCTGCTCTCTCTGGATCGAGAAGGGGCCCCAGAGAAGGACCTAGACAGGCCACCCAGCCTGCGATAGATGCTCTCCACCCTAATAGCATCCTGCTCACTGGTTGCTACCCCAACTCAGATGACCAGGAAATAGAATGAAAACAGGGAAGGAGAAATCTTCTGCTGTGGGAGAGATTGTCGGAGGTAAGCAAACATGGGCTGGCAGGTCAATCTTCAAACCACAGCCCTCCTAGATGAATAGAAAAGATGGCCATTTCTGAGGCCAGCATCTTTCCAGGACCAGAGGTGGAGCCTTCCATGAGGCTGGTGGGGGATGAGTTGGGAGATAGGAGGAAGGCGCTACTGGTCAGTCTCCAACTGACCCCGCAGGCTGATGGCATCTGGGAAAAACCTGCAACATTAAGAGTGGATCAGAGTGTATGTAATGGTCTATCCTGTTTCTTCATGCAAACGTATATCATAAATTATTTTCCACCTCATTATTAATCCTCATAAACTTTATAATTTTCCATTCTGTGGATATACCACAATCTATTTGACAATGCAGTGAACATCTTAGTAATTAACGATTTTCCACACTTAGAATTATTTCCTTAGGCTATAATTCCAGGGGGAAAATTATATGAAAAGTATTGTACTTTTTAAGTCAGTCAATATACCAATTTCCAAATGACCCCAATTTGCAATTCACAGTTTGGGCTGAAAAATCTGTACAAAGGAGAAAATATGAATATAAGATGTCTGCCCTCTCTTGGCTATGCAGCGTCCAAAGCTGCTTGCTACCCAGGCTGTTGGCACATGGTCATCTTGGCTACAATTTCTACACCCACATTCCTTTGTTCGTGTTAATTTTCCAAGCCTAGTTCTCTTCTGAGTCCAAGCTTGACTTCTCAGTCAATTCTGAGTGTTACTCAGTGGCCTTCCAAGGAATACCTTTTCTGCTCAGGTTAGCCGATGTCTAGTCCTGATGCTTCCAAGAAAGTGCCCTGACTAAATAAACCACCTCGAGCAGACCTGCACTGGTGCCCACCCTGTGAGCCCTCGTGACAAAACAGACTTGCTCAGGGAGACAAATACAATTCCAGGGTAATTGTGAGAAGGTAGACAGAGACCAGTGGACGTGTCCCATCACCTCCCCCAACCTCTATCCCTCCGAGAGGGAATCCAGGATGATCATTGCTCCACTGGCAGCCAGGAGTTTGTCTTGCTGAGTGGCCCCCCACCAGCAGGGACCTCAAGAAGGCTGGGGAAGTGGGGGAAGAAAATAGAGAAGAGACCTGGCCAAACACAGGGTCCAGCAGAGAGGGTGCAGGAGAGAGATGCTGGATCTGGAAATCAATTACATCATGCCGAGTGGAGTGTCATGTAACCCCCAAACCGACCTCCCCGTAAAGTCCTCTATAAAACTCTAAGAAGTTTCCACCTCTCAGGGTCCTCTCTGCGACTAGCACCTTGAAACTGAGCCCTTATTGTTATTTATGCAGAAACAAGTCATCATCCAGCTCCTCTGCCTCCCAGGCCTGGCCTTGTGGCCTCCATGCTCCCAGGATATAAAAACCACATTCAGTAAACCACATTCTTTTCAAGTAAGAAGCTGACCTGCTCCTCAGGGGCCACAGTGCCCCTTCACAAAGGCTGAAACAGCTGGGGACTGCTCCTGCAGATCCAGAACATGGGGAAGGAGGGCCTGGCATCATGTCTGTAACTAACAGGGGGACAGGAAGGGCAGGTCCTTCTGGCTGCGGCGCCCCCTGCTGGCCCACACAGTGCTGTGTGTTACCCCGCAGGGTTAGCTTGATTTATTTGGATTAGCTGCCAATTTTTTTTTAAGTTCTCTCTCTCTCTTTTTTAATTAAAATATAGTTGATTTATTGCTGTTGTTTAGTCTCTAAATCATGTCCAACTCTTTTGCAACCCCACGGACTGTAGCCTACCAGACTATTCTGTCCATCAGATTTCCCAGGCAAGAATATTGGAGTGTGTTGCCATTTCTTTCTCCAGGGAGTCTTCCCAACCCTGGTGGCTCAGCAGTAAGAATCTGCCTGCCCAGCAGGAAACATGGGTTGAATCCCTGGGCAGAGAAGGATCAATATGTGTATACTATATACATTTTTTTTTAATTTTTTAGACTTTTTATTTTGTATTGTGTCATAGCTGTTAATATTGTGATAGTTTCAGGTGAACAGAGAAGGAACTCAGCCATCCATATACATGTATCCATTCTCCCCCAGACTCCCCAGACTCGTCTCCCAACCAAGCTGCTACATAACATTGAGCAGAGTTCCATATTCTATACACTAGGACCTTGTTGGTTATCCATTTTAAATATAGCAGTGTATACATGTCCATTCCAAACTCCCTAACTATCCTTTCCCCCGTTCTTCCTCCTACCCTGCAACAGTAAGATTGTTCTCTAAGTCTGGGAGTCTCTTTCTGTTTTGTAAATAATTTCACTTGTATCATTTCTTTTTAAATCCTGCATATAAGGAGGACCTCATGCCCGAAGGGTGGCAGCAAAGAGGAGTTACCCCACGTCTGAGGTCAGGGGCAATGGCCGAGAGTGCCAGGCTGCTACAGTGCAGGAATGCCGAGAGGAGCTACCCTGCAGCCCAGGTCAGGGGCGGCGGCCGGGAGGAGCTACCCCGCGTCTTAGGTAGGGGAGTACAGCCAAGAGGAGCCACCCCGTGTCTGAGGTCGGGGGGGATGGCCGAGAGGAGCCACCCCGAGTCCGAGGTCGCGGTGGGGGAGGATGGCCAAGAGGAGGCACCCCGCGTCTGAGGCCGAGGGCGGCAGCTGGGAGGAGCCACCCCGCATCGGAGGCCAGGGGCAGTGGCCAGGAAGACCACACAACGTCCAAGGAGCGGTGGCTGCGCTGGCGCAGGAGGGCCTAGAGGAGCTATCCCAAGTTAAAGGTCAGGAAAGGCGGCCTTGAGGAGATACCCCTCATCCAAGGTAAGGAGCAGCGACTGCACTTTGCTGGAGCAGCCATGAAGAGATACCCCATGCCCAAGGTAAGAGAAACCCAAGTAAGATGGTAGGTGTTGCAAGAGGGCATCAGAGGGCAGACACACTGAAACCATACTCACAGAAAACTAGTCAATCTAATCACACTAGGACCATAGCCTTGTCTAACTCAATGAAACTAAGCCATGCCCACGGGGCAACCCAAGACGGGCGGGTCATGGTGGAGAGGTCTGACAGAATGTGGTCCACTGGAGAAGAGAATGGCAAACCACTTCAGTATTCTTGCCTTGAGAACCCAATGAACCGTATGAAAAGGCAAAATGATAGGATACTGAAAGAGGAACTCCCCAGGTCAGTAGGTGCCCAATATGCTACTGGAGATCAGTGGAGAAATAACTCCAGAAAGAATGAAGGGATGGAGCCAACCCAAAAACAATACCCAGCTGTGGATGTGATAGAAGCAAGGTCTGATGCTGTAAAGAGAAATATTGCTTAGGAACCTGGAATGTCAGGTCCATGAATCAAGGCAAATTGGAAGTGGTCAAACAAGGGATGGCAAGAGTGAAAGTCGACATTCTAGGAATCAGCAAACTAAAATAGACTGGAATGGGTGAATTTAACTCAGATGACCATTATATCTACTACTGCAGGCAGGAATCCCTCAGAAGAAATGGAGTAGCCATCATGATCAACAGAAGAGTCCAAAATGCAGTACTTGGATGCAGTCTCAAAAACTATAGAATGATCTCTGTTCGTTTCCAAGGCAAACCATTCAATATCATGGTAATCCAAGTCTATGCCCCAACCAGTAACTCTGAACAAGCTGAAGCTGAACGGTTATATGAAGACCTACAAGAACTTTTAGAACTAACACTCAAAAAAGATGTCCTTTTCATTATAGGGGACTGGAATGCAAAAGTAGGAAGTCAAGAAACACCTGGAGTAACAGGCAAATTTGGCCTTGGAATGCAGAATGAAGCAGGGCAAAGACTAACAGAGTTTTGCCAAGAAAATGCACTGGTCATAGCAAACACCCTCTTCCAAAAACACAAGAGAAGACTCTATACATGGACATCACCAGATGGTCAACACTGAAATCAGATTGATTATATTCTTTGCAGCCAAAGATGGAGAAGCTCTATACAGTCAACAAAAACAAGACCAGGAGCTGACTGTGGCTCAGATCATGAACTCCTTATTACCAAATTCAGACTTAAATTGAAGAAAGTAGGGAAAACCAC
>SJYQ01013086.1:799636-853946 GCA_006410935.1 Redunca redunca
AATATCAATAACCTAAGATATGCAGATGACACCACCCTTATGGCAGAAAATGAAGAGGAACTAAAAAGCCTCTTGATGAAAGTGAAAGAGGAGAGTGAAAAAGTTGGCTTAAAACTCAACATTCAGAAAACGAAGATTATGGCACCCGGTCCCATCACTTCATGGGAAATAGATGGGGAATCAGTGGAAACAGTGTCAGACTTTATTTTGGGGGGCTCCAAAATCACTGCAGATGGTGACTGCAGCCATGAAATTAAAAGACGCTTACTCCTTGGAAGGAAAATTATGACCAACCTAGATAGCATATTCAAAAGCCAACATTACTTTGCCAACAAAGGTCCATCTAGTCAAGGCTATGGTTTTTCCAGTAGTCATGTATGGATGTGAGAGTTGGACTGTGAAGAAGGCTGAACGCCAAAGAATTGATGCTTTTGAATTGTGGTGTTGGAGAAGACTCTTGAGAGTCCCTTGGACTGCAAGGAGATCCAACCAGTCCATTCTGAAGGAGATCAGCCCTGGGATTTCTTTGGAAGGAATGATGCTAAAGCTGAAACTCCAGTACTTTGGCCACCTCATGCGAAGAGTTGACTCATTGGAAAAGACTCTGATGCTGGGAGGGATTGGGGGCAGGAGGAGAAGGGAACGACCCAGGATGAGATCGCTGGATGGCATCACTGACTCGATGGACGCGAGTCTGAGTGAACTCCGGGAGCTGGTGATGGACAGGGAGGCCTGGCATGCTGCGATTCATGGGGTCACAAAGAGTCGGACACGACTGAGCGACTGAACTGAACTGATAAGGGATGTCATATATTTTTCCTTCTCTGACTTACTTCAGTCAGTGTGACATTCTCTAAGTCCATCCATGTTGCCACAAATGGCATTATTTCATTCTTTTCGATGGCTGAGTAATATTCCATTGTGTATATGTACCACATTTTCTTTATCCATTCCTCTGTCAATGGACATTTAGGTTGCTTCCATGTCTTGGCTATTGTAAACACTGCTTCGGTGAATATTGGGGTGCATATATTCTCTCAGATAATGATTTTCTCCAGATATATGCATAGCAGTGGGATTGCAGGGTCTTGTGGTAGCTCTATTTTTTGTTTTTTAAGAAACCTCCATACTGTTCTCCATAGTTCAGTTCAGTCGCTCAGTCGTGTCCGACTCTTTGCGGTCCCATGAATTGCAGCACACCAGGCCTCCCTGTCCATCACAAACTCCTGGAGTTCACTTAAATTCACATCCATCAAGTCGGTGATGCCATCCAGCCATCTCATCCTCTGTCGTCCCCTTCTCCTCCTGCTCCCAATCCCTCCCAGCATCAGAGTCTTTTCCAATGAGTCAACTCTTCTCATGAGGTGGCCAAAGTACTGGAGTTTCAGTAGTAGCTACACCAATTTATATTCCCACCAACAGTGTAGGAAGGTTCCCTTCTCTCCACACTCTCTCCAGCATTTATTGTTGTGAATTTTTTTATGATAGTCATTCTGGCTGATGGGAGGTGATATTTCATTGTAGTTTTTTTATATACATATATATATATATATATATACACACATACACACATATTCTTTTTCATATTTTTTCACGGGATATTGAGTACGGTTTCCTGTGTTGTACACTTAAGACCTTATTGCTTATTCATTCTATATATAATAGGTTTGCATCTGCTAATCCCAAACTCCCAATCTTTCCCTCTGCCACCCCACACCCCCACCTTGTAATCACCAATATTTAAATTTTGGCTGCTGCTCTCAATAATCAGGAGGCCTGGAAGCTCTGGGCCCGCCTGTCTGCAGCAGCCTAGCTGCCCAGAGACAGAGTGTGTGCACTGCAGCAGCCCACGGACCCGTTCTCTCCCGTCTTTCCCAGGACAGAGGTCCTGGGCCATCCCCCACTAACCTGCACTGGGGCTGGGGCTGAATGGAAGGCAGACCCAGTGGAGGCACTACGCAAGGGTAGGCTCTTTCTGTTCTCACCTCCGCGGTCCACTTTTTTCACTTACCCGTCATCACAAAAGCAGTTAGCAACAAAGGAAAAGCAACAGAACAGCAATCAGCTATCTTCCGATGGGACATCTAACCATGACCAGAGGCTGAAGCACTGGGAAGCCAAACCTTGTTCAAACATCCTCTTACCTAACAGTGACAAAGAGAGGTTCCCATAGCAACTGGAGCTCTGGACTCGGTGGTGAGTTTTCTTTGCCTGATGCTAACTACTGTGTTCAGAAAGCAGGAAAAAGACAAAGACAGTTGAGCAAAGGTCCACAAGCAGAAAAACTGCTTTTTCATGAGCTCTCTTCTGTAGTCAGTTTCCCACTGATCAAAGTGGACAGCTGCTTCTGAATCATGACCTCTAGATCTGGGAGTAGAGAGGGCTCTCTGACCCCCAAACATGGCTGAAGTTCTCTGTGAGGAAGGACCATTTACCCTGAGACCAGACGACAGACAGGAGGAAGCTGGGCTGTGAGCTTTCCCAAAAGCAGAGCAAGTAGAAAGGCACCAAGGTGCACAAAACGTAGGCTGCTGGGGGGAAGCTCAGTAAACAAGGGGGGACTGTGGCCAAGCTGAAGCTGGGGACAGAGTGGCAGGGCTGGCCTGTATGGGGCCTTAGAGCCTCAGCAGTTACTTTATTTTAAGTGCAATGGAAATACAGTTCAGGATTTCTAACAGAGTTGCTGTATGAAGAAAGATTAGAAAAGAGATCATGACAGGGCGATTTAAGTAGTGTCAGGCAAGGTGGAGAAAAGGAAGTGATTTGAGATAATTTTTTATATAGACTTGACAAGCCTCTATGATAGGGATAGGAGGCCAGGGAAGAGCATTCAAGCTGACTCCTAGAAATTAATTTTTCTAAGGTTGTAAAATGACTCTTAAATACATGAAAAGATGCTCAACCAGGCTCATGATAAAGGAAATATAAATTAAAACCACAAAGAGATTCTTTCCATGTCTGGGCAATTGTAAATAATGCCTCTACGAACATAGGGGTGCATATATATCCTTTTGAATTAGAATTTGTCCAGGTATATTCCCAGAAGTGAAATTGTTGGGTCATATGGGAATTCTAGTTTAATTTTTTGAGGAAACTCCATACTGTTTTCTATAGCAGCTGCACCAATTTACATTCCCACCAATAGTGTACAAAGGTTCCCTTTTCTCCACATCCTTGCCAACATTTATTATTTGTAGACTTATTGAACCTAAGAGCCCATCAACAGATGAATGGATAAAGAGGATGTGGTACATATATACAATGGAACACTACTCAGCCATAAGAAGAATGAAATTTTTCCATTTGCAGCAACATGGATGGACACGGAGGGTATTATGCTAAGTGAAGTAAGTCAGAGAGAGAAAGATAAATATTGTAAGATATCACTTATATATGGAATCCAAAAAATACAACAAACTAGTGAATATAACAAAAAAGAAGCAGAGTCAGAGATACAGAGAACAAACTCAGTTCAGTTCAGTTCAGTCACTCAGTCGTGTCCAACTCTTTGCGACCTCATGAATCGCAGCACGCCAGGCCTCCCTGTCCATCACAAACTCCCGGAGAAGATCAGGGACCTAAACTTATCCAAAAAGCTAGAGAGGCACCATTTGTCCCATATGTACGATGGGTTTTGCAGCAGTTGTTCAGTTCAGTTCAGTTCAGTTCAGTCGCTCAGTCGTGTCTGACTCTTTGCGACCCCATGAATCGCAGCACTCCAGGCCTCCCTGCCATCACCAGCTCCCGGAGTTCACTCAGACTCACGTCCATCGAGTCAGTGATGCCATCCAGCCATCTCATCCTCGGTATTCCCCTTCTCCTCCTGCCCCCAATCCCTCCCAGCATCAAAGTCTTCTCCAATGAGTCACCTCTTCGCATGAGGTGGCCAAAGTACTGGAGTTTCAGCTTTAGCATCATTCCTTCCAAAGAAATCCCAGGGCTGATCTTCAGAATGGACTGGTTGGATCTCCTTGCAGTCCAAGGGACTCTCAAGAGTCTTCTCCAACACCACAGTTCAAAAGCATCAATTCTTCGGTGCTTCAATATAAAAAAGTTAAAAAAAAAGAAGTTTCAGCTTTAGCATCATTCCTTCCAAAGAAATCCCAGGGCTGATCTCCTTCAGAATGGACTGGTTGGATCTCCTTGAAGTCCAAGGGACTCTCAAGAGTCTTCTCCAACACCACAGTTCAAAAGCATCGATTCTTCGGCACTCAGTTTTCTTCACAAGGGACCTCATATAAAAGGAATCTTACATTTTCGGTATTTGTCTTTTCCTGATTGGCTCATTTCCCTCAACGTAATGACTTCAATATCCATCCATGCTGTAGGATGTGTCAGAATTCCATTCCTTTTTAATGCTGAGTAATACTCCATTGGAGGTATATACAGTACTTTTTTTATCCATTCACCCACCCACAGACACTGGAGTTGCTTCCATCTCTTGGCTACTGTGAATGTGCTGCTATGAACTTAGGTGTGCAAATATCCCTTGGAGATCCTGTTTTCAATCCTTTTGGATATGTACCCAGAAGTGGAATTGCTAAATATAATGATTCTATTTTTAATTTTTTGAAGAATATGCTTACATTTTTTTTACCCTACCCCTATGCTTACATTTTTATCTAGCTGTGTACTTGAGATTTGTGCAGTATATAGAACATATGCTACTCATTGATCAGTAAGAATCAATATGGTATGGCCACTTAAGAAAATAAATTAATAAAGTTAAATATACACTTATCACATACACTTATCACATGACTTAGCAATTTCATTTGTAGATGTTTATCCAAGAGAAATAAAAATAAAAACATATCCACACATGGAAATTCCCTGGTGGTCCAGTTGTTAGGACTCCAAGCTTCTAATGCCAGGAGCCTGGATTCAATCCCTGGTTGGGGAACTAAGATTCTGTGCACAGCACAGCCAAAAAAAAACATGGCCACACAGAGACCTGTATGGGAATGTTTACAGCAGCTCTCTTCATAATACCCAAACATCCAACCACTGGTAAATGGATACATTGTGGTATATCCATACAAAGTAGTCTACTCAGCAACAGGAAAGGAAAAACTACTGATCTGCAAAACCATACATGAATCTCAAAAGTATTATACTAAGTGAAAGAAGCCAGACACAAAAGCTACGTACTATACATTTCTATGAAATTCTGGAAAAGGCCAAACTATATATGGTGACAAAGCAGATTAGTTGCTGCCAGGAGCCAGGGTTCAGGAAGAGGGCTGGCAGTAAGAAGATACAAGGGAACTTTGGGATTGGTAGAATTGTCCCACGTCGATAGTGGTGATGATTACATGATTACAGTCAAACCTCAACAAAACTGTATGGTTAAAACTGATGAATTTTTTAAATTTAAATTGTACCTCTGCATCAGAAATTAATACGACATTGTAAATCAACTATATTTGTTTAATATAGATAAATAAGTAAAAATAAGAGCAGTTCATAATGAGAGAGTTAAAGTTTACAGAGCTTTAAGGAGGAAGTGAACATTCCCACTCACGTTTTCCTTAAGCCTTGTACAACAATGCATCTTGCCCAAGAACTGGCCTTTTTTTAGGTCAGGAACTAATAATTACACAGCACAATGTTTTACTCATGGAGATGCTTTTCTTAGGCTCTATGTTAATGATTATAATTGTAACAAATCATGCCTGGGAACCTGTTTCTCAAGACCTCGTACCCCTGATTACACAGCAACAGTATATCTTGCCCAGAGACATTGCCCAGAACCCGTTCTCCCTGGCTAATCTTGTGCCAAAGTTATCTTATGATGGATGCCTTGGGAAAGGGTCTGGTGGAACTCTTAGAACCTTGAGGTATTCTTTTTATCTATTCTCAGCAGCTTGTTGAGGAGTATATAAGGACCTGCTTAAACTAGTGAGGCGGGTACTCTCCTACCCCCTTCTGATGTCTATGTCAGAAGCTTTTTCTGTCACTTTCACTTTAAATAAAATCTACACAAAGCTCTGAGTGACTGAGACTGTCTTTGGTCCCAGAGTTAAATCTTCTCCTTTGGAGACCACAAATCTGGCAGCACTGTTCACCATTCACCACTAAGCTATCAATAAGCCTTAGTATAGCTTCTGGGAGCTGTTCTATGTATTGCCAATAAATTCTTTTTTTAAGATTTTTAACTTTTTAAACTAAAGTTACATTCATTTATCACATTATATGCTTCATGTTTAAAATATTATTTCTACTTCTGTATACCCTACAGTGGGCTCACCACCAAAAATTTAGTTTCCATCCATCCTCACTCCCAGTCACAACTCTGTTCTCTTTATCTATGTGCTTGTTTTTGTTTGGTCTTGTTTTTTCACTTATTTGAGAGTTTTTGTTTGCTTATTAGTTTTTTATATTATACATATGAATGAAATCATATGCTATTTGTTATCATTCTTGTAGCTAAAGGCTTCTAACTAATCCTAAATTATTACTAGATGCCCAACTGGCAGGATATAACCAGGAAGAAAGCCACCCCAAAATCTCAAAGATGTCCATAATCTTAAAGCAAAAGGTATCCAGATTTTACTTATCAGCTTCCCAATGAATGGGAGCAAAGAGAGCTCCAAGTTGTCCAATATAAATAAGTAGTCTGGGGATTTACCTAGTGGTCTAGGACAGGGAGGCCTGGCGTGCTGCGATTCACGGGGTCGCAAAGAGTCGGACACAACTGAGCGACTGAACTGAACTGAATTGAACTAGTGGCTAAGACTCTGCTCTCTCAATGCAGGGGGCCTGGGCTCCATCCTTGCTCAGGGAACTAGATTGTATATGCCACAGCTAAGATTCTGCATGCTACAACTAAGATCCAACACAGTCAAATAAATAAGTAACTTAAAAAAAAAAAGTAGTCTGAGATACAATATGAAGAAAAGATGTAAAATATTTCATTAGTAATTTTTATTTTGATTTTGACCTGAAATACTTTTTATATATTAGGTTAATAAAACATTAAAAGTAAAAGTAAACAAATAAGCAACCTGATTTTTATCAGCCAAGCCTCACCTCCATTTATCTCTCCAAGTCTCTCCTGATACATATGAATGACTTCTTCCCAGTGTCCCAGGCCTGGGCTACAGCTGACTCCATCTAGACACTTAAATGGCCACATCACCTAACTGGGATCTGCCACCCATCCTTTCTGAAGATATAAGATTCTTCAGTTCTTCCCTTGGGTCTCCTCTGTAGCCCCTTTCCATCCAGCTTCCTACAGAGGCAACAGCTTGCTATAACAGCAGTGTAATGAGAGGCTGAGAAGAGAGGACGAGGCAAGAAATTGGAGTCCCAATGGGCCAGGCTCTAGAGTATCAGACTCTATTCTCTGTGCTTACGGAAATGATTTTGACATCTGAGGGGCTAGCATCCTACTTTATCTATTCTCCAAAAACACTCCGCACTTCACTGAGATAAAATTTGAATGATGTACTTCATGAAAGTGAAAGTTGCTCAGTCCTGTCAGACTCTCTGTGACCCCATGGTCTGTAGGCCCCGTCAGGCTCCTCTGTCCATGGAATTGTCCAGGCAAGACAACTGGAGTGAGTAGCCATTCCCTCTAGGGGATCTTTCCAACCCAGGGATCGAAATCAGGTCTCCCACATTGCAGGCAGATTCTTTAATGTCTGAGCACACCAGGGAAGCCCAGAGGTACTTCATGTATTCCGTCAACTTAAAATATCTGTTGAGCCTCTTTTACATGCCAGGCACTAGTGCAAGAGGCTGGCATTCAGTGATGAGCAAGACACAAGTCTGCCGACAAGGCAGAGCGGCGAGTACAGTGCAGTCTCAGCGTCATAAGAGCTCTGTGTACACAGTGTCATTTACAGAACCCTGATGCTGGGGACGGGGCCTGCAAGTGAGCCTGCTCGAGGATCCTTCAGCTTGAACCACTTAGTTGGCTGGGTTCTCAGTTCATCCTCTGCTCAGCCCCACACCTCAAGATGGCCTTCCTGGATGCTTTCATCACTGATTTGCAGGAATTTTCATTACCCACCTGAAGTCACTCAGTATCTTCATTTGTTCTTTTCCACATTTCAAGAATAGAATTCTCTGCTTCTGCACAGCTTCTCACCCTTGGAACTGTAAACATGTAGGATTGGTTTTTCTTGATTTTGAAGGCTGTCCTGTGCCTCGTAATAAGTTTAGCAGCATCCCTGGCTTCCACCCACTACACGCCAGTGGCACTTCCTTCCCACTATTGTGATAACCAAAACTGTTTTCAGACATTGCCCAGTAGCCCCTGGGCTCCCAGCTGAAAAATCACTGCTCTTTGCTGTTCACAGATTTGAAGAGCTCTGAAGACCTCTGAATGTGCCCCCTTTGAGTGTAGAGGTCTGCTTCTCACCAGAGTCATCAGTAGAGCCTTTGGTGAACTCCAACCTGCTATGGCCGAGCTCCAAGTAGCCCAGAAAGCAGTGCTCAGAGATATGCAGGGAGGCTGCTCGAGGAAGAATACTTGTCAGAGTCTCCCATGCAGCCCGAGGAGCGTCTGCTCAATCCATCAAGACACCAGCAGCCACGGAGTGCTTTAGAGCAGGCAAGGGACCAGAATCAGACTTGAGGACGATAATGGGGCCAAAGAATACTTGGCAGATTAGAGGAATGACATTTGGGAACCGTGGACCAGCAGGCTTTTGGGACCAGCCTGGCAACAAGTGATGGCATTCTGATGGGGTAAAGTGGTGGAGTTGACTGGAGATCTACTGGGAACAGGTGGAGAGTGGAGAGGCCAGGGGAGAAGGGGTCTCAAGGCTGAGGCACTGGGGGTACTGGCAGGGCTGGCACTAGTCAGCTGAGCAGGGTGTGAGCCATGGCCTGGCAGGGGGCCAGTCATGTGGGCCTCTGTGCTCCATGCTTGTTTCTTCCTCTAGAAATGGAGATAAGATGAAACACCATGTGTACCCCCTACACACAGAGCCTGGCAGACACTGGTGCCTCTCTACATAGGGCTCCTGACAAAGACAGGGAAACCATGTGAGCAAACTGGGAAGTAAATAGCAAGATCAGCTTTGGTTGTTTGCTAAGGTCTAATCTGCATATGATAAAATTCATCCCTTTTTTTCCCCCTGAAAAGGTAGGGCTTAGTCCTTGGCTGCCTCTTTCTTCATGGGGGCCATGAAATTGTTCAGCTCCTCTCTTTCCTCACTGCAGGGACGTGTTCTCATCCTTTTCTTGGTGGACTTGACAGCCTATTTGTCCTTGGAGAGCTTGTGCAGCTCCATGGCCCTCCGCTTCTAAGGGGCCACACACCCCCAGATTGTGTCCCACACGAATTTGGTGTGCCAGGGAGCACCCATGGTGGCGGCTGTGCTTAGCTTGCTTACGTTCCTGTTCACCTTGTGGCCCTGGTTGAGGCCCATGGCCATAGGGTAGCACAGAGGCATGGCTGCTCTTCAGTGGCTGCCATGGCGGAAGAAAATTCATCCTTTTAAAGTGCAAAGTTCACTGCTTTTTGGTAAATTCACAAAGTTATACAAACATTACCACTATGTAATTCTAGACCACCTCATCAACCCCAAAAAGAATCTCCATGCCCATTAACAGCCACTCCTCATTCTCTCCTCCCACTCCCACGGCAGCCATGAACCCGCCTTCTGTCACTCAGTTCAGTTCAGTTGCTCAGTCATGTCCGACTCTTTGCGACCCCTTGGACTGCAGCACACCAGGCTTCCCTGTCCCTCACCAACGCGCAGAGCTTACTCAGACTCATGTCCTTTGAGTCAGTGATGCTATCCAACCATCTCATCCTCTGTTGTCCCCTTCTCCTCCCTCCTTCAAACTTTCACGGTATCAGGGTCTTTTCCAGTAGCTGGAGCTTCACATCAGGTGGCCAAAGTATTGGAGTTTCAGCTTCAGCATCAGTCCTTCCAGTGAATATTCAGGACTGATTTCCTTTAGGATTGACTGCTTTGATCTCCTTGTTTTCCAAGGGACTCTCAAAAGTGTTCTCCAACACCACAGTTCAAAAGCATCCATTCTTCAGCGTTCAGCTTTCTTTATAGTCCAACTCTCACATCCATATATGACCACTGGAAAAACCACAGCTTTGAATAGACGGGCCTTTGTTGGCAAACTAATGTCTCTGCTTTTTAATACACTGTCTAGGTTTTAATATAGCTTTTCTTCCAAGGAGCAAGTGTCTTTTAATTTAATGGCTGCAGTCACCATCTGCAGTGATTTTGGAGCCCAAGAAAATAAAAGTCTGTCACTGTGTCCATTGTTTCCCCATCTATTTTCCATGAAGAGATGGGACTGGATGCCATGATCTTCGTTTTATGCTGAGTTTTGAATGCTGAGTTTTAAGCCAGCTTTTTGACTCTCATCTTTCAGTTTCATCAAGAGGCTCTTCAGTTCCTCTTCACTTTCTGCCATAAGGGTGGTGTCATCTGTATATCTGAGGTTATTGATATTTCTCCCATCAATCTTGATTCCAGCCTGTGCTTCATCCAGCCCAGCATTTTGCATGATGTACTCTGCATATAAGTTAAATAAGCAGGGTGACAATATACAGCCTTTCCCAATTTGGAGCCAGTCTGTTGTTCCATGTCTAGTTCTAACTCTTGCTTCTTGACCTGTATACAGATTTCTCAGGAGGCAGGTAAGATGGTCCGGTATTCCCATCTCTTTCAGAATTTCCAGTTGTGATCCACACAGTCAAAGGCTTTGGCATAATCAACAAGCAGAATAGATGTTTTTCTGGAACTCTCTTGCTTCTGTTACTAGAGTTTCCTCTACTAAATGGAATTATGTAGTATGTGGTCTTTTGTGGCTGGCTTCTTTCATGTTGTGTGTTTTCAGGGTTCACCTATGCTGGAGCATGTATCTGGACTTTGTTCCCTTTTATTGCCAAATAATATTCCATTGTATGAATATAACACATTTTGTTATCCATTCATTAGTTGATGGACAGTTATTTCCACGTTCACTATTATGATTAATGCTATAGCAATCATGTATCAGCCTTTGTAGAAACACGTTTTCAACTTCTAAGTATTTACCTAGGAGTGGAATTGCTAGGTCATATGGTTAACTCTATATTTAACTCTTTAAAGAACTGCTAGAATGTTTTCCAAAGCAGCACAAGATCGTTCTGAACCCTTGGTGCTGATGTGTCAAAGCAGCAATCAGAATTCAAGACTAGAGAAAAGCAGACCAGTATGCAAGTGAATGACAACAGAGAGAACTCCTGGGAAAATCTTCTCGTTCATTTTCTGGGTCACAGCTTCCTGAAGGGTCAGAGACTGTATCACAGGACAGCATAAATGTCAGACAATGAGATGAATGTAAAAATACTTTCAGAAAGCAGAATGTGACAAATTATTTTCTGATTTCATAGGAATATCCAACTGCAATGTATTTGTTTCAATAATCCCAACTGGAATTCCAATAATTTGTATGAAAAGGACCATGTAAAATGTGCTACTGAAGAACAGACGCAGTTTAAATGTAGAACCTAAACATTTCCATGGAGTTTGGTGAGCACTGGAGACCAACTTATCTCCTGCACCTTTGTGGAAGGCACTCAGGAAAAAAAACAGACATGTTGATTAGCTAAAAGATAATACTAGGACTTCGCTGGCAGTCCAGTGATTAAGACTCCATGCTTCCACTGCAGGAGGCAAGGGCTTGATCTATGATCAAGGAACTAAAATCCCACATTCCATATAGCATGACCGAAAACTAAATAAAGGATAATACTTCTGATCAAAAGTTAATAGTAGAATCCATAATAAAGTTTGGATTTATCTCCAAGTTTTTTTAAGGCCAGTCATACATTTAAGATTTTTAAAATATATATGCATCTTTAAGACTTTTTGTAATTTTCCAATTTTCTACAATTGATTATACATTTTTCTTTTTTTCATATTTCTTTTATAATCACAGTAGGAACACAAGTCAAAAAAGGGAAAAATATATAAACATCAAAAAGCAGTGGTCTACACATTGACATATTCCTCAAAGTGTTTGCATAATCCTAGTCAGCTCTGACTGAATGCCAGGCAGTATGATCTATTCTCTCCTTCCAATGTATATAAAATATACGAGGATTAAAGGCAAAGTTCTTCTGGGGTCAGCTCAGATAATGTTTCTGCCAGTCCTCTTCCCTTCTCTTTGTTTTCCTTTGGTGAGAGTATCTGGGAAGTATTCATTTCTCCAGACTGTTTCCAGCTGAAGGAAGGGTTGAAGCTGCTTGATGACACAAGGCAGGCCACAGCCCATGCAGCCAGTTCTGTTAAAGATGAAGATGTAGCCTTGCCTGTGAGGGGGGTGGGGGCTGCAGGTAAGGCTCCAAAGGCTCACCAGGCCAAACAAGCTGCCCAGCTAGGACTCCTGCTGCTTCCTGGCACCCACCTCCAGGACTGGTCCTGGGAAGGCTGATGGCCAAGCTCTGCTGCACACAGTTGAAGAAGAGAGCCTGGCTCCACCCCTCTGATCCTCTTATTCCTTTTGGTAATTTGAAGGTTAACTTTTTTTCAGCCACACCTCACAGTCTATGGAATTTTAGTTGCCCAACCAAGGACTGAACTCAGGCCCTGACAGCATGGTGTCCTAAGCACTGGACTTCCAGGCAAGTCCTATGAAGCCTTAAGGTTTATTGACCTTAGTTGTCTTTAACACTATGAGTCTTTGTCTTGTGTCAATTTTAGGTCTAATTAAATAGCTTTTGATTATAATAGAAGGGCCCAAATCACTGACTGCTCCCCCAACCAACCCCTGAATGATTTAAACAATCTTGCAATCATCCCCCAGAAAGCAAAAACAAACACCCTGCTCTCTTTATTTCTCAAAATATGAGAATGAAAAATACTCTGGCTTCACTTCAATTGTCAGGATGAGCAGAAAGTTCATCCCTGGAAGGTTTGACAACAGGGACAAGGCAGAGGAGGCTGAAGGAGTCTTTACTGACTCCTGAACAGAGCTGGCTGGCCGATCCAGCTGGCATGTCTAGATGGTGAGGCCAGCCTTCTGTCACCAAAACACGCAGCTGAAATGGATGAACCCAGGACTCTAGCCAGAGCAGATGGCTGCAGGTAAATGTTAATTAACATTAAATGACACCAGGCGATCACGAAGGGGCAGGGTAAATAAGGAGGAGAAATGACCAAGAAGGGACTTCCCCAGCAGCCCAGTAGTTAGGACTCTGCGCTTCCACTGCAGGGGGTGAAGCTTCCATCCCTAGTTGAGGAACTAAGATACTGCAACCCACATGGTGCGGCCAAAAAAGAATGCGACAAAGAAAGTAACTAACATGCCCAACTTTCTTGTCTGGGGATTCTACTTATTTTCAGTTTTGTTTCCCTTCAGTCAAAATCTTTAAAGTCTTTATAGTAAGTAAAGGATTTCCATGGCAATAGGAAGAAGCAATATATGTACATCATATTTCTGTTGGTCCCTGTTCCTGCCTGGATAGACCCAAACTAGAGGGAGTGACAGGGGCCACCCTCTCTATGCTCAGACACTGGCTCCCTCAGACACTGGCTCCTCAGGCCAGTTCTGAGTGCAGACCTCCCCACACCTCTCCCCCTTCCCAAGTGAAAAGCGTGAATGCGTTAGTTCCTCAGTCGTGTCCAACTCTTTGCGTCCATGGACTGCAGCCTGCCAGGCTTCTCTGTCCATGGGATTCTCCAGGCAAGAATACTGGAGTGGGTATCCATTCCCTTTTCCAGGGGACCTTCTTGACTCAGGGATTGCCAGGTCTCCTGCATCGCAGGAAGATTCTTTACCATCTAAGCCACCAGGGAAGCCCTCTTCCAATAGCTTCTCCAAGGAGAGGAGGATTCAAACGTCTACTGTATCTACAGGGCCCTAAATTCTAAGCCAAAAAGTACAGCCCCCCTGTGCAACCAGTCCACATCATAATCAACTCAACACTTGCAAAACTGAACTTCACATTTTCCCCCAGAAGCTGCCTCCAAGATTCCCATGTTTGTTCTTCTAGAAGCTCAGGAACATTTGACTCCTTTCACCTTCTCTTCCCTTGCCTTAGTCCATTCAGGATGTGGTAACAAAAATACCATAGGCTGAGTGGCTTAAACAGAAATTGACATCAGGCAGTTCTGGAGGCTAGGAAGTCTAAGGTCAAGGTGCCGGCAGATTCAGTGTCTGGTGAGGGTCTGATTCCTGGTTCATAGCCAGTTGTCTTCCGGTTGTGTCCTTACATAACAGAGGGTGAAAGGGCTCTTGGGGTCCCTTTTACAACGGCACTAACAACACTCATGAGGGCTCCACCCTCATGACCTAATCACCTCCCACAGGCCCCACCGTCAAATACAGTTAAATTCCCTACATACAAACCTTCAAATTGTGAACTTTCAAAGATTTCAAACTGCATTCACACATCCAATCATGTACGTTAGCTCATGTGTCTGGTGTGCGCTGTCACATGCTATCTCGTGGATGTGTTTTTGTGTACTTTAGTGTATCATACTGTATAGATATGGTGGTGCAGTATCTTTATTCAGGCCCAGAATCTGTGCCAACATCATCAGGCATGAGTGAAATTGCAGCTTGTCCTCTGTCTCCTACTGCTGACGATCCGTCAGCTCTACCATCTCCCAACTCTCCCTCCTCCAGTCAGTAACTCTTCTGGTTCACTCAATGCCAGCCCCTGTATGCCAGCTGTTGTACTTTTCAGGATACTGTACTGTAAGATTAAAAAATTTTTTATTTTTATGCATGTGTGAAAAATGATTATAAACCTATTACAGTTCAGTACTACATAGCTGACTGTGTTGGTTGGGTACTTGGACTAACTTCACTGGACTTACAAACGTGCTCTCGGAACAGATACCATTTGTATGTAGGGGACTTACTGTATCATTCAACTGGGGGTTAGGAGGCTTTGGCATAGTCAATAAAGCAGAAATAGATGTTTTTCTGGAACTCTCTTGCTTTTTTGATGATCCAGCAGATGTTGGCAATTTGATCTCTGGTTCCTCTGCCTTTTCTAAAACCAGGTTGAACATCTGGAAGTTCACAGTTCACTTATTACTGAAGCCTGGCTTGGAGAATTTTGAGCATTACTTTACTAGCATGTGAGATGAGGGCAATTGTGCAATAGTTTGAGCATTTGGGATTGGAATGAAAACTGACCTTTTCCATTCCTGTGGCCACTGCTGAGTTTTCCAAACTTGCTGGCATATTGAATGCAGCACTTTCACAGCATCATCTTTCAGGATTTGAAATAGCTCAACTGGAATTCCATCACCTCCACTAGCTTTGTTCATAGTGATGCTTCCTAAGACCCACTTGACTTCACATTCCAGGATGTCTGGCTCTAGGTGAGTGATCATACCATCGTGATTATCTGGGTCGTGAAGCTCTTTTTTGTACAGTTCTTCTGTGTATTCTGCATATGAATTTGAGGGGAGACATAAAGCATTCAGGCCATAGCATCTATCAGCTCCAATCTGCAGTAAGTTTACTTTTTTTTTTAATAGTTTTTTAAATTTATTTTTACTGTGCTGGGTCTTTGTGCTGCAAGGGCTTGTCTCTAGGCGTGGCAAGTGGGGGTTACTCTGTAGTTGCAGTGCACAGGCTCACTTTGGTGGCTTCTCCTGTTGCTGAGCACAGGATCTAGGACACATGGACTTCAGTAGTTGCACATGTGGGCTCAGTAGTTTGGCTCCCAGGCTCTAGAGCTCAGGCTCCATTGTTGAGGCACACAGGCTTAGCTGCTCCGAGGCATGTGGGATCTTCCCGGATCAGAGATCGAACAAGTGTTTCCTGCATTGGCAGGCAGACTTTATCACTGAGCCACCTAGGAAGCCCCAGAATATCCACACTATTCAGGAATAAAAAGGAACAAACTACTAATATGAAGTGAAAAGACATGAGGGACCATATACTCTACCATCCCACTTATAATAAGATAGCCAGAACAGGCAAATTTATAAAGAAAGAAATTAAACCAGTGGCTACCTGGGGCTGAGAATGGGAACAGGGATATCTTGGGGAGACAAAAATGCTCTAAAACTGATTTATGATCATTTTTGCACTGCCTGGTAAATCAAATCATTGAATAGTTCACTTATGAGTCCATTTTACACATGAAATGTATTTTAATAAAGCTGTCAAAAAATTTTAATTAGACACTCAGTTGAATATTAATCTTACTTGTTAATGTATTTTCTAGCCACCCTTTCCCCTGAAATAGACCCTAATCTTGAGGGCAAGACCAAATCTCCCACATATTATATGAAATTTTAACACAAATTACATATAATCCAAAGCTATACACACACTGTGTTCACGATTTGTGGATATGACTTTGCCTTGTCAGGCTATGGGGTGACGGTAACCATCAAGAGCATCAAGGAAGAAAGGGTGCATGTGCATGGACTGGCAGAATAACTGCATTTGAATCCCAGCTCTTCTAGGTGTGAACTCAGGGAACTGCCCGCTGTGAGCCCAATCTCCAGGTCTAAAGTAGGAGAAGGGTTTTCCAGGTAGTGCTAGTGGTAAAGAATTTGTCTGGCAGTGCAGGAGATGCAAAAGATGCAGGTTCAATTCCTGGGTGTGGAAGATCCCTTGGAGGACATGGCAATCCACTCCAGTATTCTTGCCTAGAGAATCCCATGGGCAGAGGGGCCTAATGGGCTAGTCCATAGGGTCTCACAGTCAGACACGACTGAAGCGACTTAGCACACATGCATGCAAATGGGGGAAATGCGGTAGCAACCTCATAAGGTTGTTCAGAGGATGAAATGGTCTGAATAAAACTTTTAGCATGGTGCTTGGGACATGTTACAGCTCACTGAATCTTGACTTAAAACACAAAAACCCAATCACAAACACACACACACCAAAGGAATCTCTTCACACAAGAAACACCTTCAACAACAGGGGACGACTACAGATGACCCACCCTCCTCTGTCACCCACCAGGCAGCAAGTGGCCTTGTGTCGTCTCTTCTCCCTTCCAAGCCCAATGAAATGCATGTGTGACCAGAAATACTATTAATCATCTAACAAGAGGAGCTAAACAGCACCCACAGTTTTCATCATTTCGTTTGTCTGCCTCTCCACCCTCTTATCCTATAAAGGTGGGATTCCATTTCCTGGCCCCCTTGGCATGAGCAGGGCCGCACACCCAGTTCTAACCAGTGAATGAGAGAAAATGACATGTCACTTCCAAACCAGAGCACATGTCTGGACAAGACACTCCCGGAGGAACTAGCAGAAGGTCCAGCCGGCAGCTGCTCTGTCAGTGAGCTATGTGAGGACAGCATGGAGTGGGTCCCCTTGCTGCCCTGTGATGGACAGGGAGCCTGAGTGGGAAATGCACGTGCTCTGTAGTGCTCTCACCCAGCCTCACCCAAGTCACAAGGCTCATGGACTCGTGGTGCCTGCAGAGCAGCCAGTTGAGATGTTCAGGACTCTGGGTGTGAGGGAAATGGGGAGAGCGCTTTGGGGAACCCAAGCATGTTGTGCCATAAATAAATCAGGAGAGCTGGAGGATGAGCTTAGGAAAGTCATAAGCCCGACAAAGTCACAAGGCGCTCAGACTGTGAAATGTGTACATTTTCAATCTCTCACCTAAAAAAACCTAAGATACTTTACTCCCCTAGCTTCTGTGATGAGCCACTCTCCCTGTTCTGTCAACCTCTCTGACCATTTCATCCTCTCGTGGGCTCCACTTCCTCTGCCTCCATGTCCCCTCCCCTTGCTGGTAACCAGGGCTCCGTCCTCAGCTCCACATGCCCTCTTAATGCTTATTACAATGAACACTAAGAAAATAAATTATTTCAGGCTCAGGGAAAAATCTTACTTGGTGTGAGACATGACAGTGATGCTCTACCTGGAACAAACAGTGTAGTCTAGAACAAGAAAGAAGAAAGTTGAAGAAAGTTGTAACTTCTGAGTGCACAATCATAAAACAATGCAAAAACAGCCATATCAGAATCATCTCGTTAGCCAAGTCAAGGTCTCAAAATACAGCCAAAGGAGTTTTTGTTCTTTATTATATTCCCCTAATCACTGCAGATGGTGACTGCAGCCATGAAATTAAAAGACGCTTACTCCTTGGAATTAAGAGTTATGACCAACCTAGATAGCATATTCAAAAGCAGAGACATTACTCTGCTGACTAAGGTCCGTCTAGTCAAGGCTATGGTTTTTCCAGTAGTCATGTATGGATGTGAGAGTTGGACTGTGAAGAAAGCTAAGCACCGAAGAATTGAACTGTGGTGTTGGAGAAGGCTCTTGAGAGTCCCTTGGACTGCAAGGAGATCCAACCAGTCCATTCTGAAGGAGATCAGCCCTGGGTGTTCTTTGGAAGGAATGATGCTAAAGCTGAAACTCCAGTACTTTGGCCACCTCATGCNACTGAAAACAACAAAGAAAAACCTGTCTTTGTAAAGGCTATTCTGTCACCCCCTAAAAAGTGTTTCAACTCTGATACACCACACAACCGGTTAAGAAAATGAAGCGCGGTGTTTAGCGACGGGACATCCTAACTACCATGGGAGGTGCTGGGTTGGGCCTGGTGGGCACCACTGGAGTCAGCAGGGCTTGTGGGGGGAGCCCCCTACTTCTCCACGCAGGCTGCTGCCGTCTCCTTGTTGAAACCCCGGATGGAGAGGTCGTAGACTACCTCCTCTACTTTCTTCACGTCGTACTTCAGGCCATCGTAGCGCTTCCTCAGGGAATCGTTTTTGAGGTTGAGGAGGCGGAAGCCGGAATCCAGCTCGTTGATGAAGGTGGAGATGTGCAGGGGCCGGGAGTAGTCTCCGGCGGTCACGCTGTTGACAGACAACCTCGACTGTGGGAGAGAAGCGGAACGTCACAGCAGGGCTCTTCCTCCAAGTCACAGCCACGAGGCCGGTGCGCCACAGGACTTGTCCACACTATCCCTCTTAACTACAGTTTTGACAACTGCTCGGTATTTACTTACTTAAAACTAAAAAATCATTCCCCTTTTGGTGGAGTTTCTCTGGTCTCCCGACTTCTCATAAATATAAATAGGGTTAGAGTAAACTCCTTTATAACAGCTTTTTTCTGCTTTTGATTTATTTTTATAGGACAATTTCTCAGAGAGAAATTAAGGGGAGAAAGACAATAACAACTGGTAAAAGTTCTATAGTTAATTGTTCCCCAAAACAACTATATAAAGGAACAGTTACCAGGAATATATATTGTGCCACTTCTCTGAAAGGAGAAGTATTCTCATCTTTTTAAATCGCATAATAACAAGTGTGCAAAGCCATCTCATTGTCTGAATTGCCATCCCAGCAAAACGTTAACACACACAATACCCAGTCAATGATTACCCCGTGACCGACAGATGGCTTAGAAAAGAATGGGACATCTGAATTTTTGTACCCATTTTAAAAAACTGACAATGATGTGGAAAGATCAAAAAGAGCAAATGGCAAATCACTAAGTTTCTTACCAGTTCACTAGCGAGAATGAGAACTCCCGAGAGATAATCTTCCACATCTAAGTGAAATCCCTTCTCCCGATCAGGCTCAACTGAAACACGCGACATGATAAAGACAAGGTCACGATGGAAACATAACTTACATCTAAAATTTGTTTTAAATACACACACATATACACAAGTACAATTTCTCTCAAAGTAAAGAAAGGAGTCTTTCAAAACTATCTTTTGAATGTGGATATATCCTTGGCAACAGACCTCACTGTGGAATTTTTGAGCTCTCAAGCAAACTTCAATCTTTTGTTTCATTTTTCTTAAAGTAATACCACCAAAAATAGTATCCTGTTATGCATGAGAATAGCTTTTAGAAGGTATGCATTGAAACATTTAAGGAGAAGTCACGGGATCTACGCCTAACTTCCAAACAGTTCAAACATGCCCCCAACACACAGTGAGGAGACGACACAGACATGGCAAAATGTGAACAAGCAGAGATCTAAGTGGGGGTAAACAGGTGTTCACTTTCAACTTTTCTGTAGACTTAAAATGTTTAAAAACTAAAAGAAACGCCCAAGTACACAAAGCAAGCCCCTACATATTTTTAGTTTTCATCTCTCCAAGAAACCAGTTTTCCACTTAGTTCTCATTTGTTTCCATAAACAGAAAGCCCCTCCCACCAAAAATTAAACTGATCGTGTGGATGGACACAACTGAGAACACTCACTGCCAAGGATCTCCGTAACCGCTTCTCGGGTCACTAGGGTTTCGGACTCCAAGTACACAACAAACGCTGCCAGGAAGACCAAGCGCTGCAGCACAAACCTCCAGTGCTCGTGAAACCTGCAGTGAGTGCGAGGGCCCAGGGGTTAGAAAGATGGGCACAGGACAGTCACGGCCAAACATGCGCGGCACAGGACCCTTTTTCAAATAAAACCTTATGTGAAACTCCAAAATATAAAATGTGTTAAGAACAATATGACATTTAAGTATTATATATAGATGGATTTAGTGTAAATTTTGCCAGTCCAAATTTATAACAATTATTTATTATAATTTTAATATATAAGAAATATGGTCCAATTCTGATGAATGCAAAAATTTACAACCAAATGTTATAGACAAGAGCAACTGTGCTTTAGAAGTTTAACCGGTGAACAATGATGCTGCTCTGAGAAAAATAAATGCTGGCAAATGCAAATTGATGAGAACTGCAATGTACATCAGCCTCAGCATCTCAGTCCTACACTCTGAACTGAATGCAGGGTATCAAGAAACTCCAGCTTCACACACATGAGAAAGAACTACCATCACTAAACAGGTGACGTTAAAACATTGGGATACAGCAGTTAAACTGAGCTAGGAGACCAAAAAAGAAAAAAGAAATTTTATAACCCCTAGATGTTTATGCTATGCCTCCTGATTTTCAAATGTGGCAATAAATTCAAAAACATCTTTCAACACAACCTAGGTCAAACCAAACATTTTGAGGGCCAAATCAGCCAGAGGGCAGCCTGTATGTGAACTCCAAACTCCATGCTCTCTAAAGACCCTGCCAGTTCTCCTGTGCTATCTCTAAGTGTCCGTTATTAACTTTACAGCAGGAGTCAGCAAACCTTTTCTAAGACTGAGGCTTTCTGGGTCACATTCAGTCTCTGTCACACTCTTGTTTTTTCTTTCTTAGTTAACTCTTTAAAATATAAATATATTTATATAAAATATAAAAGGTCACAGTAATTTGCCAGACCCTATCTTTCAACAATCTTGTGAGGTTACACTAACCACTCCCCACATACCTGTCTTAAGTATTTCTTGCCCTAACGTATCTTAAAAGAACATTGTCTCTAGTGAGAAAACAAGTCTAAGTAGAAAGTTTAGGTTCCTATTTACCATATTTCATCAACACTCAGTTTTTCCCAGTTTAACACCTGTGAAATCAGGAAGTATTAAACAATCTACATGTTTCATAATTATGCTTAATAACAATCTTTTCCCTAATGACACAAACATAACATTGTTTCTTAAAATTAATAGTGCTATAGATTTAATAAAATATGGCATAAAATATTACCTCCATATATTACTTGGTAGCAAAATTCAATATTCAGTTTATACACATACACTGACACTTAATTCCATAATCTTAGTAGCATAGATACGGTCCATCCAACTTTACAAGTAACTTCAATAAACTAAAAAAATATTCTCTATTTGATCTTCACATAATACATATTTTCTTTTTAATTACTTTCTCATTGCAAAAATTACACGTTCCTTAAGAAAATTATGAAAGTAAAAGGGAGAAAAAAAAGTCAGCAATTTTTCCTTTTCCTCTCTGTTGTTTCTTGTAAGTAGAAGGACTGTCACCTAAATCTAAACTATCATTTAGTCCATACAAATTTTTCTCTTGCCTTCTTTTACTTAACGTTATACAAGATGCTACTTGTCTTACAAACCTGTAATACTGTTCAGCAGGAAACTTGGTCTTCAAAGACGTTAGATGTGTTTTTACTGTACCAAAATGTTCTCGAGCTTTCAAACACCTCTTTGGAACTGATCACAAAAAGATAGTCAAATGAAATAATGAAAGACTTACCAAATTTCAAATACAGTTCTTGCTTAACAATCTATGCAGTCTACCTGAAAATAAATCAATTTTTTAAAATCTCATGAGCAAATGTAGAGCATGCATCTCTGCTATCAACCTGGCTCTCAAAATTTCATATCTAGTTTCCCTACTGAAAAATAAACAGCAAAAAATTGCTAAAAGGGGGTATGTCAGGAAACACACTGGCAAACTGTTATATAAATTAACTAATCTTTAAGCACCTTTCCTAGTCAGTCCCCAAAGGATGCCTAAAATTGGATTTTGAAGGCTCCCATATTTGGTCAAGGACTTCCCTGATGGCTCAGATGGTAAAGCATCTGCCTACAATACGGGAGACCCAGGTTCAATCCCTGGGTTGGGAAAATCTCCTGGAGAAGGAAATGGCAACCCACTCCAGTATTCTTGCCTGGAAAATCCCATAGAGCCTGGTAGGCTACAGTCCATGGGGTCGCAAAAAGTTGGACACAACTGAGCAACTTCACTTAGCACTTATATTTGGTCAAAAAGCAGCTTTAGGACTTCTTTGCAAGTTCAGTGGTTAAGACTCCATGCTTCCACTGCAGGGTGCAAGGGTTCAATCCCTGTTTGGGGAACTAAGATTCCACATGTCACATGATGTGATCAAAAATTTAAGAAAAAAAAAATTTAACAGCTTTATAATTATTCTCAGTCAGGCTGACCAACTCCCTATCTCTCACAAAAATGACTTGCCCCTGACACCTATTAGCTACGTTATAATTCTTAATCTGAAAACACATTTCACTTCTTTTAACTGTTATCTTTTACAATAGAGATTCCATTTCTAACCTTCTTATATTCTGTATCTCCATTCAAGAGACTGACTATAAACACTGTGACAACGTTTTACAGTGGCCATTTTATTATCTAAAAGTACACATTAAATCACACTCAATGACTGAAAGATTGGTGTTATGAAAAAGACAAAAGTTACTATATACACAAGAGAACTATGGAACTACCACAATTATCATCAGTAGAACTACACCACTAGAGAAAACAGTCCTAATTCAACCTATGTGAAAGCAGAAAATCAACAAAAATACAGAGAATTCTGTAAACCTATAAAATGATCAAGTCACTTATTTCTCCAATTTTTACTCACCATAGAAACATGAGGAACAATTTTCTTAGTTAAACCTTACAGATTTGATATGTCTTCTGAATGTAAATTAACTCTTTAGATGAAAGATTGACAGAGTGGATAAAACCTTTCAAATCAAAACAAAGAACTTACTGTCCTGAAACCCAGCACCCTGATGGACCCCTTGCAGTAGAGTTAAAATCTCTCGAGCTGTTTGTTCTAAACTCTGTACAACTTTTCGGATTTCCTAGAAAGAATTAGATCAAAATATCAAATAAATTCAACATAAGTATTATATTATCACAGCCTCAAACCAAATATAATAGTATATTTGATCTATGACACCTTCACGTACATTTCAAACACGATCAACCTTTACATTGACATAAACGGTGCACAAGATTTATTCAGAACTGAATTCTGACTTTTCTACCTTCTCTAAGAGATCTTCAAGAAGTCATTAAAAAACCTGAGATTCCTCATACAGATTTCAAACGGTAATAGCCACCCACTCGCCCCAAATATCCCATTGGAACACTGAAGGAGATGAGGTATCCAGACATAAACCAAAAAGAAAAAAAACGAAACATAACACAGGACTGAGTATTTTTCATTCATTCATTTTGCAAATATTCACTGAGCACTTTTATTACTAGGGAACCAAGCAAACGGTCCCTCCTTTCAGGCAGCTGTGTCAAGCGGGAGGCGCTTAAAAAGTAACGACCGCACAAATTAACGCGCTACTATAAGTAAACGTAACAGGAAAAAGATCCTTTTGATTGTGAGGTCAAGAAGATGACCAGCAAAAAATAATGGAAAAGAAACGCATTCCAGGAAAAGCCAGCAGTGCTTGCAAAAGTCCCGAGGCAGGACGCTATTTGAGGAACTGGAGGAATAAAAGGGAGGTAGCGTGACCATAAACATACAACAGGAGTAAAAAGAGACTGGAGAGACCCGTGGGCCACAGTTGAGTATGGATTTTTATCCTATGTAAAATGAGAAGCCATAGGAGAGTTTTAAAGAGAAATGGCCACATGTGCTTTTCAGACACCAATAACCCACACAAGAAACACGTGTTGTCTGAGTCCCACGCGCTGAGGGTTCGACATAAAAGTGAACTAAAAATGAGAAAAACTGACACCCAAATGAGGTAGGTGATGCCGAAGAGCCGAGCCCGGAACACAGGGAACCAGGACCTGGCAGCAGAATCGGGGTCGGGGTCAAGGAGGTGCCCTAAGCCAAAACGAGAAGGGTAGGAACCCACCCCCGGAGGCTTCCCCACCGCTCGAATCAGAGCGACGGAGGAGGGCCGGGCGTCGCGGCCCATCTAGGCAAGGAGAGGGGAAGGGATATGGGGAGACGGGGGCTCGCCTCTCGTATGTCCTGCTCGGCAGCCAAAAAGCCCTGCAGCTCCACGAAGATCTCGCTCACAGACATGGCGCCGGCCGCACGACCGTCAGCCAGGGCTGCGAGAGTGGCCGGCAGAGTGCGTTCGGGAGACAACCGGCGCCTTCAGTTACAATGTCCCGCCGCTACCGCCGCTGCCGCTGCGTCCACCGGGCCCTACGCTGAGGCTGTCGCTGGGGTCCTCCCAGGCCCGCGGCGCCCAGGAAGTGGGGCTGTCCGCCGCGATGCCTGAGACGCTGGCCGGAAGGCAAAGCATGGTGGGCGGGACTCTTCGACAGGCATCGCTGAAAACCACCCGGGAGGGGTCCTCGGAGCAAGTGGGCCTGAGAGGTGGGGACTTCGGCTAAGAGGTGTGGAACCATCCTGCTGTTAGCTAGTCCTTTCCTCCATCAGTGTCATGCTAGGTGTTTGGTTCCAGGAGCTGTGCACGACACCAAAACCTGAGGTCTCTTATATGAAATCGTGTTAAGTTCAGTCGCTCAGTCGTGTCCGACTCTGCCACCCCGTGGACTGCAGCACATCAGGCTTCCTTGTACATCACCAACTGCCGGAGGTTGCTCAAACGCCAAGTCCAGCCAGTCGGTAGTGCCATCCGACCATTATCCTCATCCCCTTCTCCTCCTGCCTTCAATCAGGATCTTTTCCCAGTGAGTCAGTTCTTCGCATCAGGTGGCCAAAGTATTGGAGTTTCAGCTTCAGCATGAGTTCTTCCAATGAATATTCAGGACTCATTTCCTTTAGGATGGACTGATTTGATCTCCTTGCAGTCCAAGGGACTCTCCCAACACCACAGTTCAAAAACAGTTCTTCAGCGCTCAGCTTTATGGTCCAACTCTCACATCCATCAATGACTACTGGAAAAAAACATAGCCTTGACTAGACGGACCTTTGTTGGCAAAATAATGTCTCTGCTTTTTAATATGCTGTATAGGTTGGTCATAGATTTTATTCCAAGGAGCAAGCATCTTTTAATTTCATGGCTGCAGTCACCATCTGCAGTGATTTTTGGAGCCCAAGAAAATAAAGTCTGTCACTGTTTCCATTGTTTCCCCTATTTGCCATGAAGTGATGGGACCAGATGCCATGATCTTCGTTTTTTGAATGTTGAGTTTAAGCCAGCTTTTTCACTCTCCTCTTTCACTTTCATCAAGAGGCTCTTCAGTTCCTCTTCACTTACTGCCATAAGGGTGGTGTCATCTGCTGTATCTGAGGTTACTTCTAATATCTAATAAAATGTGTTATGTAAATAGTTGTTTATAAATAATATGTAAATAGTTCCCAGTACACAGAAAATTAGTTTTACTTTTCATAACTCTGGAATTCAGTATTTTCTCTCTAGGTTGGTTAAATCTGGCCATGTGGAACCACAGATTCAGAGGGCTGACTGTACAAGGTGTTTTGTCCTACAGCAGTGGGCAGGAAGATGCTTCAGTCCTGAAGGGTATGCAGATGGAAAAACATTCGTCTCTGCAAAAAATACTCGGGGAAAAATAAAAGTTATGTAGGACTGGAATAACAGGATGGATTAAGAGTAAAAATTTCTCTATGTACTTTTTTTTTTTAAGTTTAACATCCCTGTAGGATTGTATTGCATTTTTTAAGATTATATGAATCTTTAAGCCTTTCAAGTGTGAAGTTTCTCTTCGTCTCAACTAACACCTTCCTCCATTCTCCTTCCTTGAAGCAAGACTTTTTGAGTGACCAAATTCCATACATGTACCCTACAGATTGGAGCAGGAAATGGCAACCCACTCAATATTCTTGCCTGGAAAATCCCATGAACAGATGAGCCTGGCTGACTACAGCTGCAAAGAGTCACACAACATGACTTAGCAACTGAACAACAACAACCCTACAGATATGTGTGTGTAGGGTGCACTCCAAATGAATTAAAATTACTTATATCAATAAATGATAACTTATTGTTTGCTTTGCCCCACATGTTATTCTAAAACTTTACATGAAGGATCATATTTTATCTTCATTATACTTATACAAATTTGATACTATTTTTATCTTATAAATGATAAGATAGTTGAGAGGTGGGGGAGGGGCAAATAGAGACAGGATTTTAAGAGGTACAAACTACAAGTTATAGATAAGTTAACAGACGTACAGCACAGAGAAAAGGCCAATGTTTTATAATAATTTTATATGGATGATATCTATAAAATTACCAAATTACTAAATTATATACTTGCAATTAATATAATAAGTCAACTGTACTTCGATAAAAAAGAAAAACTGAAAGAATTTTAATAAGATCATTCTTTTGTTAAGTCCTATTTTTAAAATTCTTGACATATTTTGTCAAATCACTTTTCAAAGACATTGAACTAATTTCCATTCCCCTGCCCACCAGGGCCTGAAACAGTCAGTTTGCCTGCACTCTCCCCAGTGCGACTGTTAACACTGTAGACATTCAGGGCTAATTTAAGGGTGAAATTATACCTCTTTTGATAGTACTGAGGACAGTGTGATGGGTGGTGCACATCTGCAAGGTTCTTTGAAGGGCAAGAGAGGCCAGAAAGAAGCATGGTTAGGAGCTGTTGCCTGCAGTCTGAGAACAGGAGAAAGGGTTAGGGAGTCAGTGCAAAGAGAGAAAAATGAGATGGGCCTGGAGCTGTGTACCCGTGAGGGTTTGGGGGTTTTTTTCCGACTTATTTTTGGCTGTGCTACAAGGGCCTTTTTCTAGTTGCAAAGAGCAGGGGCTACTTTTTGTTGCAGTGTGTGGGCTTCTCAGTATAGTGGCTTCTCTTTGGGTGCCCAGGCTCTAGGGCATGCAGGCTTCAGCAGTTGCTGCCAGAGGGCTCAATAGTTGCTGTTCCTGGGCTCTAGAGCACAGGCTCAATAGTTGTGGCACCTGGACTTCGTTGCTATGGCATGTGAGATCTGCCCAGACCAGGGATTGAACCCATGTCTCCTGCATCAGCAGGCAGATTCTTTACCACTGAGCCACCAGGGAAGCCCCCGTGAGGTTTTAATTTACAGAGGTGACAGTGACAACTGGAAAGGCCAGTGCCACTGAAAGAAGAATTTCTTACTTACATTTCCTGAGAGGACAGGTCACACCATGCCATGCAGGGCCACATGGGCAAGCGCCAGGTTTACTCAGGAGGCAGAAGCAGGAGCAAGGAAAGCCAAGCCAGAGCCTGTGTCTGTGAGTACTTTGAATGCTTCTGGTGGGCTTCTGACTATAGGAGTGGTCTCAAGTCACCTCATACCTGGCCCTGGCATGACTTAGGGCTGCTGCTGCTGCTAAGTCGCTTCAGTCATGTCCGACTCTATGCGACCCCATAGACTGGACTATGCAGCCCACCAGGTTCCACCGTCCCTGGGATTCTCCAGGCAAGAACACTGGAGTGACTTAGGGCAGGGAAACAATATTGGCTTTATACATGAGATTCAGGTAAGGAGATGCTCCAGGCTGAGCCTTTGCTAGCCCTGGGAGAAACAGTCCCTCTGCAGCCAGCTGGCTTTTTGGATTTTTAAAAATTTATTTTGTAATCAAATATAGTTGATTTACCATCTTGTGTTAGTTTCTGGGACACAGCAAAGTGACTCAGTTATATAGATATTCTTTTTCATATTTTTTTGCTGTTATGGTTTACCACAGGATATTGAATATAGTTCCCTGTGCTAAACAGTAGGACTTTGTTGTCTATCCATTCTATATATAATAGTTTGCATCTGCTAATCCCAAACTGCCTGCAAGCTTGTTAAGGTATCAAAACAGAAATAGACAAAATACAAACATGATTAATACAGGCCAGGAAGGGGCACCAGGATGTGGACTACAGGTCCTTCAGGACCCAGGACACCCTGGGTGTCCCTCATTGAAGGACTGGAAAGGATCTTGGGATGAAAGAGAGCACTGGTGAGTCAGCCCAATGGTTTTCCCAGGGAATCTGGACCCTCTGGGCAGCACCCACTCACTCTCCATGCTTCCCACCCCTATCTCCCAGAGGCCCACCCAGCTTCACCAGGGTCACTGCCACACTTGGTATCTGGATTTGGGGCCTGTGCATGACATTAAACACAGCATAAGGCAGGGTGTGCCCCAGGTGACAGACATCCACAGGACAGAGGAAGAAAATTTCCCTTCCAGCCTCAGGTCATGGGGCCCTAAGTGGTCTGCAGACTGAATGTTTAGTTTGTCAGGTGACATGCATTGAGGCTGCACAGTTGAAGCTGGTGACACAGATGAGAATCGCTCCCCACTTCTTCCCCTAAAACTGTGCCTTTCAGTCCCACATGAGAAGCCCTGTAACTGAGCAAGGGGCAGTCTGGCAGGGCCAAGGGTGGGGTGCAGAAGTCTGCCCTCTTTAGTGGCAGCAGCTGGGCTCACGTAGCTGGGCTCTCATCCTGAGGGTGTCATGTTGGATGACCCCACAGGATCAGGCAGAGAGATGTAAGGGGAGGAGAACAGGGGAAGAGGAAGGTGGGAAGAGCTGGACAGGCACCTTGGACCTTGTCGGTACCCACCTGGTCTCCTCTCCTCCAGCCCTCAGCCCCACCCCACAGAGCCCTCTCCTCCCATGGCCCAGCTCTCCAGATACTCAGCACATCCTGCCTTGCCCTGCAGGTGGTCCCACTCTGCCATCCACCCCCACCCCCACCCCCTGCCATCAATCCCAGCAAGCAGCCCTTGCTGTGCTGGGCCCCCAGCCCATAGGTGATGATGGTGGCACCATGGGAAAGATGTGCCCCTATTCTGTCCCAAGTGAGGGGTGGCATGAGAAGACAGAGAGGGAGAAAGATGGGGAAGAACTGCAGTGAGCTCACTCAACAGTCCACTTGGTCTGGGGAAGTGCCTGGGAGGCATTTGTTACACGTTGTTAAGGGACTTGTTAAGTGACTGGGGTGGGGTGGCGCTGGCAATGAGTGCTGGGGACAGGTGCCAAGGCAGCGTGTATGGGACAGTCCAACTCAGTGAGAACCATCTCATCCAAGAAGCCTCCCCATTCTACATGCAAATCAGGAGGAAGGAAGACAGGGAGGAAAACAGGGCAAGAAGTTAAGAAGGAGAGAAGGAAGGAAGAGACAAATATACGCAGCCCAAGTCTATTACCTGGGCATGTGGAAGGCCAGCTGCCATTCTGATCATTAGTACTGTTGCTGCTGCCACTGAACAGTACAGACTCCCCCACCTCCACCCAGGAAACTTACCAATCATCTCACCCAAAATCTTATTTACGGCTGAGAACACTCGGGTATCACCTGAGAGGAGGAGGATTTCCCCCAGGCACATGGCCAAGGGTCTAGTGGGTTTCTGGATTCTCTGACCAGAAGAGCACAACTCCAATGATCCCTGGGCTCTAGACAGCAAAGGCAGAGGAGAATGAGATGGCCCCTGGCAGGGCCAGAGCATACGTCACTGAAGGCGCTGTGACTGACTCAAGCTCAGAAAGGGGAAAATGAAACAGGTCTGGGATGCAGTGAGGATTCAAGGGCTGAGGCTCTGTCCCCAGTTAAGGGCAGACTTCTATGCTCAGGTAAAGGCCAAGGGGAGGGTGCCCTGGTAGCTTTCTGTGAACATCCAAGAGTTCCTCCACTACCTCGCTGTAAGGTGTCAAGTCAGCCCCAAGATTAACCAAAGTGTTTTCCTCAGAACATCATTTCAGGCTGCACCAAAGTGGTAACTGTATTCGTTTCCTAAGGCTGCCATTACAAATGCCCACAAACTGGGTGGCTGGAAACAACAGAAGTGTCTTCTCCCACAGTTCTGGAGGCTAAAAATCCAAGTCCCAGATTTTGGCAGGGCCATTCTCGAAGATTCTAGGGAAGAAGAGTCCCTTACCTCTTCCAGAAATTCCTGGTGTTACTCAGTTTACGACATCTCTCCAATCTCTGCCTCCGTCATCAAGTGGCATTCTCCGTGTGTGTGTGTGTGTGTCCAAATTTCCTTATTATAAGGACATTAATCATTGGATTAGGGCCTACCTTATTCCATAACAACCTCATCTGAACGTGATTACATCAGCAAAGATCCTGTCTGCATCACAGGTGTTGAGGTGAAGACTCAAACATATCTTTTGAGGGGACAGCAATTCAGCCCAGTTCAGTGATCAGTTCCCCATGTCTCTACTCCTGATAATCAAAGTGTAATCCACAGAGAATCAGCCTCACCTGAGAGCTTGTTAGAAACACAGAACCTGAGGCCCTGCCCCCACCTAGGAATCAGAATTGGCAATCCACATGCTCACTCAATTTTGATAAGACTTGGGTCACCACCTGATCCTTTAGAGGCCAGGAATTCCTGGAGCGGGTTGGAGAAATCTGAGAGGGGATCTCCCAGAAGAAAACCGTCAGTTTGCCGTCTTCCCGTCTCTGCTCCTCCTTTTCGCTCCCCATAGGAACTAAAGAGATAAGTCAGGAATAGAGGCGGCTGTTCACACACACACGGAAGGGACCCTCAGGGAACCGTAGAACCTGCTCTGTATCCTAGACCAGTGTCTGACTCATACATCAAACATCTAATTTTGAGAACAGCCAAGAGGCCAGCCCTGCAACAATGCAAGGAGTAAAAGCCATCTCCTGTAGGCAACAGAAGACGACGTCCTTGCTAAAGCATCAGATCAGCTTAGAAAAGCCCTCCCAAGGGGAGCTCCTGGACAAAGAGCTGACCTCGTTGGCAGGAAGAATCACTGTCACGCAGGATAAATATTGAGCAGCCAGGCGAACGAGCACCTCCAAATGGAGGCAACCCTGAACGCGCCAAACCACACCTGCCAGTCGAGAAACCCCTCGAGCCCTTTCACCGCGCTGAGCCACGCCCAATGCCTCGCCCCCGCGCTGCACTGTGGCCCCGGCTCCGCCCCCGCGCCGTCCACCCAGGCTCCGCCCCGGAGCCGTGCCACAGGCCCCGCCCTCCCTTCCGGTTTGGGGAAGCAGAGGGTCTGGCGTTTCCGGGTGTACCGCGTGGGTCTCGTCTGCTGACGAGTTGGCAGAATGGCGGCGTTCGATGGCCCGGCAAAGCCGCTCCTGTCCCTAAACCCGCAGGAGGATGCCAAATTTAAAAAGGAGGTTGCTCAGGTTCGTCGGCGTGCGACCAAGGTGAGCGGCCGGCGCGGACCCGACCGCGAGGGGAGGTGGCGGACCGGGTCTGGGGGTCCCGCCCGCGCGCCTCGGCCTCACCAAGCTTGTATTTCGTCCGGCGTCACCCAGCTCGGGCCCCNCTCCCCCACCCCGCTCCCCTCTTGGCAACCATAAGTCTCTTCACTGTATCTAAACAGCTAATTCTTTATAGTTTCTCTTGTGGTAAGTGGAAATACAGTTTCACAAGTTTTGTTGCAGTGTGACTTTTTTGATTAAAAGACATATATATATATTTACCTGGTCTTTATGTTTTCAGCAACAGGAGAAACGAAAATCTACTCCTGGCGTAATCTATGTGGGCCACTTACCACCATCCCTTTATGAAACCCAGATCCGGGCATATTTTTCCCAATTTGGCACTGTTACAAGATTCAGACTGTCCAGGAGTAAAAAGGTAAGGTTTTTGTATTGAATTAGATTGTTTTATTTTCCAAAAGCATATCATCCTTGACAGGTTTTGGAGCATGTTTGCATGTTATTGCTTATCACACACTTCATTCCAGAAAAGGATTGGATAAGGTCTAGAACCTGAAGCAGACAGAGAACAAAATTAGTATTCCTGTGAATGTGTATTTTACTTTTTTTTTTTTTTTAAGGTAATTGCCTCAAGTCCTCAAATTAAATTGGCAATCCTAGCGAGTTCTTTTTATCCTGTAACTACTAAGCCAGGGGTTCATGAACTTAAGTGTGAGGCTGGACTCTACACCTTATTGGTTATGTGACTTTGGGCAAATTCTATAACCTGCATTCTTGTTTTCTGATTTATAAAATATGAGCAAAATTGCACCAGCCTCTCAGGAGTATTGAATCAAAGCTTAAATGAGGTAATGAGTATACGATTCTTAGAACAATGCCTGATACACAAAGTACTGTAAAAATGTCACTGTATCATACCTACCTCCTAATAAAGATTTGTGTGGTTTATTTCAGTAATAGGGTGTGGCCGACTTCATTTTTTTCCTACGTATACATACTTCTATTGGTTGTAACCACAGAATTCTTGTTGTTGGAATCTCTTTTTTTCTTGATACAGTTTGTTCACATTTTACCACTTCAGTTACAACAGAACAGAGTTAACTATTTTTTGTCCCTGCCTGAATATGCTGCAGTTTGTTTATCCACCCTCTTGTTGAACGTTAGCCTTTTTCCAGTCTTGTCGATGAAACTGCTGGGAACATTCTTTGTGCAGGTATAGGTGACTTTCTCTTGAATAGTATTTTTCAGACCTTGAATCCACAATAAGAAGTAAGTTCTACAGCACAAGCCAGCACACATGTACCTGTATGTAAACATTAACTGAAATAAAAGTCTAGGAAGATGACACTTAACTTTCCCATTCACTTTATTTAAAAATACTTTTCTGACATAATAAATTGATTTTGCTATCCTTTAAAAGGGCAGCATTTAAACTTTTCAAACTCTGAGTTTGAAAACAAGCACTTTATAGCATATCCTCTGGGTGAGTATAGAATGATCTGCCTCATTTTTAGTGAGATTCAGTGAGTTCAGTTGCTAGGTCACGTCCGGCTTTTTGCGACCCTATGAATCACAGCACACCAGGCCTCCCTGTCCATCACCAACTCCCGGAGTCCACCCAAACCCATATCCATTGAGTCAGTGATGCCATCCAACCATCCCATCCTCTGTCATCCCCTTCTCCTCCTGCCCTCAATCTTTCCCAGCATCAGGGTCTTTTCCAGTGAGTCAGCTCTTCGCATCAGGTGGCCAAAGTATTGGAGTTTCAGCTTCAGTATCACTCCTTCTAATGAATATTCAGGACTGATTTCCTTTCGGATGGACTGGTTGGATCTCCTTGCAGTCCAAGGGACGCTCGAGAGTCTTCTCCAACACTATAGTGAAAAAGCATCAATTCTTCGGTGCTCAGCTTTCTTCACAGTCCAACTCTCACATCCATATATGACCACTGGAAAAACCATAGCCTTGACTAGACAGACCTTTGTTGATGAAGTAATGTCTCTGCTTTTCAATATGCTGTCTAGGTTGGTCATAACTTTCCTTCCACGGAGTGTGTTTTAATTTCATGGCTGCAATCACCATCTGCAGTGAGTTTGGAGCCCAGAAAAATAAAGTCAGCCACTGTTTCCTCATCTATTTACATGAAGTGATGGGACCAGATGCCATGATCTTAGTTTTCTGAATGTTGAGCTTTAAGCCAACTTTTTCACTTTCGTCGAGAGGCTCTTTAGTTCTTCTTCACTTTCTGCCATAAGGGTGGTGTCATCTGCATATCTGAGGTTATTGATATTTCTCCCAGCAATCTTAATTCCAGCTTGTGCTTCTTCCAGCCCAGCGTTTCTCATGATGTACTCTGCATAGAAGTTAAATAAGCAGGGTGACAATATACAGCCTTGACGTACTCCTTTTCCTATTTGGAACCAGTCTGTTGTTTCATGTCCAGTTTTAACTGTTGCTTCCTGACCTGCATACAGATTTCTCAAGAGGCAGGTCAGGTGGTCCGGTATTCCCAGCTCTTTGAGAATTTTCCAGTTTATTGTGATCCACACAGTCAAAGGCTTTGGCATAGTCAATAAAGCAGAAATAGATATTTTTCTGGAACTCTCATCCTTTTTTGATGATCCAGTGAATGTAGGCAATTTGATCTCTGGTTCCTCTGCCTTTTCTAAAACCAGCTTGAACATCTGGAATTTCATAGTTCATGTATTGCTGAAGCCTGGCTTAGAGAATTTTGAGCATTACTAGCCTGAGAGATGAGTGCAATAGTGAGATTGAGTATCCTTATTTGTTTATCAGCCTTTGGTGTTCTGTGAAACGCTTATTCGTTTTTGCCCTTATTGTTGTCTTTTTCAAAGACTTTTTTTTGTTTGTTTGTTTATTATATCTTTATTTTTTACTAAGGTCAACTTTCTATTTTATCTTATTTTTAATATAAATTTACTTATTTCAATTGGAGGTTAATAACAACAAGATTTCAAAAGATTTATTAGAGTGTCTTACACCCCACCATTGTTCGCCTCCTGAGTGAGAGTTGGGATGGTAGGAGGGTTGTCAGACATTTAAAGCTATACCAGAATCATCCTGTTGCAGATAACTAACCTGAGATAATTACTTCACAATACTGTATTAGTTCTGCCATACATCAACATGAATCTGCCTCAAAGACTTTTTTCTGCCTTTTGTGGGTTGTTATTTTGTAAGTATTTTTCCATAATGAAGCGCAGTTCTGTTTACCAGCTTTGTGTTCTTAAAATGTTGACAGGGAAGTAGAAAGGAAAGTGTAATGAACATCCTCCCCTGAATAGACTCATTGTTAACATCCTGACACATTAGCTTCATCTCTTGTTATATCTATAAAAACGTACATACCTTTTTGGGTTTTTTAACCTTTTTGAAGAAAGTGACAGTTGTAATACTTTAATATAAATACATCATCATAAATCTAAGAATAAGGACATTGTGCTACATAATTACAGTATGATAACCTCATTTACTGCTCCTCTTCAGATATCCTCAATAGTCCCTGCCATTCTGGGATCCAGTTAGGGTTTATGCCTTGCACTTGATCGTTTAGCACTTCACCCTATGTAGAATAGTCCCTCTATACCTGTTTTGCTTGTTTGGTTTTTCTTGACATTGGCTCTTTTCTTAAAGAGTTGAGGCCAGTTGTCTTAGAAAGTTTGCTCCTTGATGCGGTGCACTGAAATGTAACATTCCCAGCTTTGTTGCATATTATAAAGCTACCCACCCCAGTTTTGACTATCTGCTTGTTATTTCTAACTTTCTTGAATTACTAGGTCAAGGTTTTGGCTTTTGAGTGTTTGGTTTTGGGGACACTTGGCATGTATTTTCACATCAGATTTCAAAAGATTTATTAGATTGTCTTACACCCCACCATCAATTCGCCTCCTGAGTGAGAGTTGGGATGGTAGGAGGGTTGTCAGACATTTAAAGCTATACCAGAATCATCTTGTTGCAGATAACTAATCTGAGACTCTGGGTGGTGGCTGTGTCCTGATTGTTAGTCCCTAGCACAGCTAGGAGTCAGCCTCCTGGCTCCCAACCCTTGTTAAGCCACACAGCTGTGAATGGTTTCTTATTTCCAGGATCACATGACCAGTTTTGAGCCATATCCGAAAATAATTTGGTTAATCCAAGATTGTAAAGTTTTCCTAGTTGTTGTCACTAAGAATTGGAACTGTAGAGGAGGAAAAGTTCTTTTTCTACTGCCCTAGGCTGAGACCCTATAAATTGGACTGAAAAACTGAGAGATTAACAAGACTAAAATGTATGCTTACTCATGGGAATGCTCAAAGGGTTGTTAGAACTTTGAGGAGTGACAAGATGAGGGAACAGTGCTTTGAGTTTATATGGTTGCAAGTTGTGGGGAGGCAAATATACGGGAGGCTAACAAGAATTCTGAAGTCCAAATGCCTAGATTTGGATGTTGGTGATAAAATCTGCTTAGTAAAGTTTGTTGTATGGATTCCTCTAACATCTTTCTGATAGAAGGGAGAGGACACCTTTCTAAATTTGTGTCCTGTTTTTAGGTAAATAAGGGGAGGGCAGAGTTTCATGTTCTATTTCTCAGTACCTTCAGCTCAGAATAATTATTTGCCAAAGGAGCAGATGTGGGGGAGGCATACCCTGCCACCCTAAAATAACATGTACTGAGTACTTGACAGAAGTGTGGAGCACTTGCAGGTTATTTTATGTTTTCATTGCAACTCTATGAGAGTGTTTATTTTATCCTCATTTTATAGAAAGAAAAACTGAGGCTTAAGCGTTCCTTATCTGAGTGTCAGAGCTAAGATCCAAACCTGAGCATTTGGATTTTAGAACTCTTGTTAGCAAGCTCATTTTGTTATGGTGTGGAGGCCAGAACCCAGCATGTGTGTCTCTGAGAGAGTGGCCCCTGGTCCTGTGCCCTCAGCTGTGGAGATGATCAGTCGTTGTTAAACATGACAATGAATGCAATGTTTTATTGATGGGCTGAGAGACACTGACTTAATTTCTTTTCATTTTTTTCATGTAAATGGGAATTACATTACTTGTATTTTTTGTGACGCATTTATTCCATCTCCCAAGTAGATGGATAATATGATAATATGAGATCAATGAGTAAAGGACTATGGGACCTACCAGATTCCTTTATGTTGGCTGTTGCTACTGAATAAATTCCAACTATAATCATCTATCATATGTAATCAAAATCCCAGGAAGTCTTCAAAACCAGTGGCAAATTTAAGACTATTTTGGATCTTTTCTTTCCCTGTAACAGTCTGCACACTATGTGATTTGAAGTTGAAAATTAAAGGTGTCTTAATGTTATTCCTTAATGCTGTTGCTACTGGGAATTCCCTGGTAGCTCAGTTGGTATCTGCCTGCAGTGCAGGACACCCAGGTTCAATCCCTGGATTGGGAAGATGCCCTGAAGAAGGAAATGGCAACCCACTCTAGTATTCTTGCCTGGAAAATCCCATGAACAGAGGAGCCTGGCAGGCTACAGTCCATGGTGTCGCAGGAGTCAGACACAGCTAATGTACATTATTTAATGACATTTTAGGAGTTTGATGGCACATTAGAATGTAATTATTCTGCTTTTTGTGGTGGATTTGTCATTGCAGACTGGAAATAGCAAAGGCTACGGCTTTGTGGAGTTTGAATCTGAAGATGTTGCCAAAATAGCTGCTGAAACAATGAATAACTACCTTTTTGGTGAAAGACTCTTAAAGTGTAAGTACCCAATTCTTAGCCTGTGGGATTTCAGGGATGCTCCTGCTGACCGTGGCTGTGGTGGGAGGTTGCTTAGCTGCTTGGACGTCCCACCTCATCCCTGGGATGAGTGTCCTAAGCAGTGGTGCAACAGTTTAAATACATTTTCAAGGTAGGTTTGAACTGGAATTTGAAGATTTCTGGAGTGAGAGCTGTTTTCTGCTGAGATGGAGTTGGAACAGTTTCCTTGAGGAGTAAATAGGAAGGGCTTCCTGGTGGGGTGTGGGAGGCTTCCTTGAGGAAGAGTCATTAAAGTTGGAACCTGAAGATTAAATAACAGCCAGGTGAAGGGGTGGAACTGAGAATTTGGTGGGGGGACAACAAATGCCAAACCAGCAACAAACATAATTGCCTGCAAGGAGCATAGCGAGAGATGAGGGAGGAGAAATAGACGAGTGAAGGTCAGGTCACCAGAAGCCATGTAAAGCACAGTTTAGAATACATGCCGAGGACAGCGGAAACCACTAATGGTGCTAGACAGGATGATGCTCAGGGTGAGGAGTCACATGTCAGCCAGTCTTCGTGGCCTTGGCTGCAGCTCCTCTGCAGAGAAACCATCGGAAGGGCAAGGGTGACAGTAGCAGATAGACGTTCATCCTGGAGGAGGTGGAGCTCCCACCGACCCACCTCCCCAGAGCAGCCCGTCCGGGGCCAGCACCCAGGTCACACCTCTCCATCGTAGTTCCTATTGCTGTGAGAGAGGGTCCCAGGAGCCCCCTGAGATCCTGGGTGTTATTCTCACGTGAAAAATATGGCTCTTGCCAGGACAAAGTGGGTGATTGGGTGACCACATGTATGAAATCCCTGCTGTGCTCCACCTGACTTCTGAAGGATGGCACAAACAGTTCCGAACTCTGATATGAGGTGTTAACCACATGCCCACCTTTTTTTTTCAGGGGAGTAGTTTGTCTTGGAGGTGATCCCAGGGAAATACTTGTAAGGAGTGGAGATTTGACAGGGAGGAAGGAAGTCAGTAAAGGGTATGTTAGCAAGCAGGTTATTTAGGCATTTGGGCTCCTTCCTGCTGGCCAGAGAATTATCACAGCTGACAAGCACAGAAACTAGAATATTTGTGTACCATCTATCACTGGTGGAGGGTCGATCCCAGGGATTTTGGTTCCCTGCATAAGGGGCCCAGTGTGCATCCCTAAGCAGAGAGATACAGATAAGCAGTGAGCTGCCTTAGTCCTGGGCAGGTGCCTGGAGGGTATGAGCTGGAAGATAAGAGCTTCTGCTGTCGTGAGTCACACAGTCTAAAAGTGGGAGTCCTTTGAGCTTCGGGAACCCTAAGACTTAATTTCTACACTCTCCTCTATGCACTCGTCTCATTCACTCGTGTATCTCTAGTCCTGGAATCGTTCTTGGCACACAGTGGGTGAGTGGTAGATAATTGTGGGTTGTCTGACTTTCCCTTAGGTACCTGCTTTATTCTTTCAGGTTGCTCCATGCAAGTGGGGGACACATCAATTTGATTATGCTTCAAGTGACACAAGGGAGAGTCTGAAGTTCTCATTAAAAGCCTTTCCCTCCTACTTGGTTGAAAACTTTTTTTTTTTTCTTTTTTTAATTGTAGGCCATTTTATACCACCTGAAAAGGTACATGAAGAACTTTTTAGAGAGTGGCATATGCCGTTTAAAAGGCCATCATATCCAGCAGTGAAACGGTACAATCAGAATCGGTCACTTGTTCAAAAGCTACGGATGGAGGAGCGGTTTAAAAAGAAGGAAAAATTACTCAGAAAGAGATTGGCTAAAAAGGGGATTGATTATAATTTCCCTTCATTGGTGAGTATTCCTTTGTATAAAATGTCTAACCCAGTATCTCCCCCTATGAGGTTTTGACTGAATTTTTGAAACTGCAGTCATTGTAGGCTTGTCTTTGTAGGTTTGTCAAGCTGTCCTAGTATTTCCTGTTACACTACACAGGGGAGGAAATCCTGAAAGGGATTAACCAATTTGCAGCACGTACCTGATTTGGCAGTTTTAGATGATTGAATCGGTGAAACCTTACTTGACCGAAAAGCATAATGCTTATAGATTACTAATAAAGGTGTCATTGCCAGGATTAAATGTTTGGTTTATTGTATGTTACCAGTAAATACCAAGACTGTAAAATGACTATCCTTTTTATGCCATTTTAGTTAAAATTTTGTTTCATGGTCCTTTTAAATTGGAAATAGTCCTAAAAGTCTTATGTCAGAATTAACTAATAAGTATATGTATAATGATCTAATGGTAAGTTTTAAAATATACATAAGTGAGACTGTTAGTTTTACAGCTTCTTTTTCTATTACTTCTTTATGCTTGTTTAGGTTAAGGTATTACATAAAAATGAGGAAAATGCTTCAAACACTGGTCCTCGAAATTCCAGAAAGCAGCAGGTAAAACTTTCACTTATCATATTACCCACCTGATATTAGAGGAAGATAAATGGGGAAGTCCATTCAGGACTACTATATCTAGTCAACACGCAGATTGATGTAGTCTTTTAAAATTTATTGAAGGCTTTACGTAAGAAGAAGAAAGCCGCTTCAGTCACTCCTAAGACTCCTGAGAAAGCTGTGGATAGCCAGGTAAGATTGTCTTCAGTATTCTGGGAATCCGGTATTACAGTTTAAAGGAGGAAAGGCAGTTGCTGCTACTGTCACTTTGCTCGCTCAGTCTTGTGACGAAGTATGATAAGCACCTAAGCACTTGATCATGTGCAGCTGTATCATCAAATGATGGAAACAGGCCTAAAATAATACGCATAACTTATAAAAATAGAGGAGAGGTGGTGGGAGAGGGTCATTCCTAATACCTTCCCACGTTTATATATTATAATTTTTCACTTGAACCCAGGGTCCCACACCAGTTTGTACACCAACATTTTTGGAGAAACGAAAATCTGAAGTGGCTAAAATGAATGATGATGATAAAGATAATGAAATAGTTTTCAAACAGCCCGGATCTGGTGTAAAAGAAGAAACACAGGAGACTCAACCACCTGCAAGTTCAAAGAAAAAAAGACGAAGAAAACACAATCAGTGATTTTTTTTTTTTTAATGTATTGTGTATAGTTCTTCTGAAAAGATGATTTTATTATGAAGACTAATTCTGTATATTTAACTATATATAGGGGAATGCAACCAGTAACAAGATAGTTAGGGAAAAAACTGTCAATTCAAGTCACTGAGGAAAGCAGTCAGTGATTCTGGCTTCCCTGCCCTTGCTGAGATGCAGAGGTGCACACCAGTTTACAGCAGCCAGGCTTCCACTACCTCTTGTCCTGTCTGTAGTTTTCTTTGCGGTTTTCACAGCTGCTTTTAGTTACTCTGCCTGGAGAGAAGATCACTATTAACTGCTGATTTAAGTACTAAACTGTAACCCTTGTTACCATCAAATAAAGAAAATCTTGCTTGACCAAAAAAAAAAAAATAAAAAAAAAAAAATAAACCAAATCTAAATGAATACTTCTCTATTCTGCTACTCTGCTTTATTTTCTTCATAGAACTCTCTACACTCTGATAATTATATATTGCTTATTACCCTTCTGTCTACTAGTGTAAGAGCAGAAATTTACCCACCAGCACCTAAAACAGTGTCTTTTAGAAAGTCAGTAACTATTTCGGGAACTGAACTCTCAAAATGACTACTTAGAAGGGCAACATTCCCTTTTAAAAAATGTACAACTAATCGTAATTTTATAGTCACATCTTTTATAGTTTAGAAATTCTTAAGTTCAGCTGGTGAGGAACACAGAGTTAAGAACTATACACTCCTATCTTCTAATCAAAACTTGGGGCGACATAAAAAAGAAGTGACAACCATCAGTGGTATATAACATTTAATACAAAGGGACAGGAATTCAAGCACTCTGCTTAGTGAAGTAAATCTGAAAGAAACCTATCCATGCTGACAAAAAACTTCTGACTCTCAAAAATAGACTATTCATGCTACTCAAGAGAGGAAAGAGGTCCATCCATACCGTGTAAAAATACTGGTTTCTACCAAAATCATAACACAATGTTATAACCAGAATATAGTTTATTTAAACCTATCCCATGGACGAAGGAGCCTGGTGGGCTGCAGTCCATGGGGTCTCGAAGAGTCGGACACGACTGAGCGACTTCACTTTCCCTTTTCACTTTCATGCATTGGAGAAGGAAATGGCAACCCACTCCAGTACTCTTGCCTGGAAAATCCCATGGACCGAGGAGCCTGGTAGGCTGCAGTCCATGGGGTTGCTAAGAGTCGGATACGACTGAGCGACTTTACTTTCACTTTTCACTTTCATGCATTGGAGAAGGAAATGGCAACCCACTCCAGGTTTCTTGCCTGGAGAATCCCAGGGACGGGGGAGCCTGGTGGGCTGCCGTCTATGGGGTCGCACAGAGTCGGACACGACTGAAGCGACTTAGCAGCAACAGCAGCAGCAGCAAATGGTTCCTTCCATTCAGTGTTTAAGGGAAACAAGTCAGCTAGAACAAAACCCACTGACAAAAGGATCATCAGTCTCAAACCTACCGGATCAACAGGAGGCAGAACATCTTTCTTCTGCAGGCTGTCGACCTCATCTTCGTCTGTGCTGTACTCTTCCATTGTTTCACCGCTAACAAAGTGGATGACTCTCCTTGGGACTTTCTTCTTTTTTCCTATGACTCCCAGTTCTACATTTTCAAAGCCTCTTTCATTACTCATCNAAAGCACCAGATAAGCTTATCAGTGCAGCCTCACATTTTTCTGCCCAGACACTCCTCTTCCAGCATGGTACTGATCATCATCACTTGATGTGTGAGGAGTTTTTTGATGTACCCTGGAGCTGAATGGGGAGAGTGATTTTTAGCATATATCATGGCAAAGAAATAGAGTTGAAGTTAACATTTTCCTGGGGACTATATTAGGAGCATTTGTCAAAGTAGTGTGGGGTTGATCCTCAGATTTTGTAGGGAGAAAACCAAGAATCTGGAAGTTGTAACTATGGCTGATGGATCATGAGTCTGTCTCACTGCAGTACGGCAAAGGCTGTTCAAAGACACACAGGTAGGCACAGCAGGGCTGCTGTCCCCTGTGCAGTGATGCCCGTGGCTGCTCTCAGCCCACAAGTATGATGAGTGTGTACAAGTAATTTGCACTTCCTATGAAGGAGATCAGCCCTGGGATTTCTTTGGAAGGAATGATGCTGAAGCTGAAACTCCAGTACTTTGGCCACCTCATGCGAAGAGTTGACTCATTGGAAAAGACTCTGATGCAGGGAGGGATTGGGGGCAGGAGGAGAAGGGGACAACCGAGGATGAGATGGCTGGATGGCATCACCAACTCGATGGACGTGAGTCTGAGTGAACTCCGGGAGTTGGTGATGGACAGGGAGGCCTGGCGTGCTGCAATTCATGGGGTCGCTAACAGTCGGACACGACTGAGTGACTGAACTGAACTGATAGGCAGAAAAAATCACAAGTCCCAAATCTAACTACATCATGGGTCAGCCTGTGGCCCTCAAAGCGACCAATTATCCTGCTGCCCAATCCAACCCGTTGCAGGGTTTTGTTTTTTACATTTTTAAATAGTTGAAAAAAATTGAGAAGTGAGTTTCAGGAAGTTCCCTGGTAGGGATCCTGCAAGCTGCCCATGCAGCTAAAAAAAACACAGTTAAGGGTGAGGATAGTTAATTTAGGAGTTTGGGATTAACGTACACACTGCTGTATATGAAACAAACAAGAACCTGTTGTATAGCACAGGAAGCTGTACTCAATATCTTATAATATCCCATAATGGAAAATAATCTGAAAATAAATACACATATAAACTGAATCACTTTGCTGTACAACTGAAACTAACTTTGTAATTTCAGTTTTTTAAAAAAGGAGAAGCTATAGCCTGGGTACAAATATTTGCAAAGGACTTTTTATCCAGAATGGACCTCTGAAAAACAAGCAGCCTGAATTGCCTTATGGAACCCAATTTTTGCCTTCTGATAATAAAATGAAAAGTAATACAAGCTGTTGCCTTTTTTCAGCTCTGTGGCATCTTATTTCCCCGACCAGGGGTTGGACTCGGCTACTGCAGTGAAAGTGCTGAGTCCTAACTTAACTGGACCTCCAGGGAATTCCCCAGACTATTTTCAATACTTGTGTTTCCATTAAGGACTCATGCATGATAGATGTGTGATGATAATGAACATTTATTAAATCCTTGCATGTGTATTAGCTCATTTAATCAGGACAGCCTATGAAGTTAGACACTTCTGTTCCTGTCTGAATGATGAGGAGACTGAAGCCCAGAGAGCTTAAAGAACTTGCCCAGAAATAGCATATGGTGAGCCAATTCAACTGACTTCTTTTGACGTCCTTCCAACAAGATGGGCATGAAAGCTAGATTGTTAGTGACAGTGGAAAAAAGGAAAGACGCAAAAGCCTTGTGCTAACATGAGCTGGTGACTCTGGAATGGAGGCAGAAGTGGGGCACTGGGGCAGGCGTGGGAGGAGGCGAAAAGTTCCATTCTTCGGAGCTCAGTTTTGAAGTAGCTGTCGGCAACCTAACACTAGATGGCAGTAGATCCTAGGCACTTTAGCTCTACAGTCCTCTCCATTTCAGGAGCTAGCAAAATGCAAAATTATTACAGGGGTTTATCCCTAATTATTTTTTAAATAAGACCTCCCTGAGAAAAACTATTATTCTAAAAACTATAGAATGGGTTAACAACAAGGTCCTACTGAATAGTACTGGAAACTGTGTTCAATATCCTGATAAACCCTAATGGAAATTAATGTTAAAAAATACATATATATACACACACACAGCACCAATTTCTAGACAACTAAAGATAGAAACTGCCACTATGAAATGACTCTTAAGCAATTGGGTGCTTAGTAACATTCTTTGGGTAACTGGTTATTGTTGAAAACATACTTGCAAAAGGATGTCAGATAACCAGTAATACAACATACTGATGAAATGAACCATGATAGTTTCTAGCTTATTAAGTTGCATGTAGTTATGAATAAGCATAGCTTAGGGTCATTGGGCAATAGATATGGGAAAATGGTTTTATAATTTGGTGTCCCCCAGTGTGTATTAGAGTTTGGTGGCTGTATTTAAAAAGAAAAGTTCATACAAGAGAACTTAGCTTTACTGTTGTCATCACTGTAAACACAATCTTTAGCCCATTCTATTCAGAGTACTTCTATTGTCCACACTCTATGCTCATTTAGGTTTTTTATTCATGAGGCCCAAATTAAAAGCACAAAATAAACAGATTGTGGCTTTTTTTTTCCTTTTTTTCACACCATGCAGCTTACAGGGTCTTAGTTTTTCAAACAGGAATCGAACCCTGTTTTACAGGCCCTTGGCACTGAAAAGCTCAGAGTCTTAACCACTGGACCACCAGGAAGTTCCCTGGGACATTTTTCTATTTCAATTAGTAAATCTCAACATGTTGAAATTATTTTCAAGTTCTATCTAGGTGTTATATTTCTGGCCATTTTCCTCTTAGGAACAAAAACAGAAACAAAACATAATTGTTTGGGAAGTCAGGGCTTCAGTTTCTGCTCCATTGATCCAGAGAATATTTCACACACATATCTACAAATTTCTCCCAACTCAGGAAGCAATCTGTTTTAGAAACAAATTGCTCATCAAGTATCTGGGTGGCCTGCTCTGCTTCTGTGTGTGTGCTGACAGAAGGAAATGTGTTCTGTGTTATGGAAGTTACATTTTTGTGCTCATAAGTGGCCAACTTTAGAATTTCCCCTGTTATGAATAAACACTGTCAACCCTATGCTGCCCAGGAAAAGAAGTTCAGACATTCGATAGCTGCCAAACATAGTTTCCTCAGCAAATGTGCCCTGAGCGACGCTGCTGGTCTCTGGTGGCTCCATTCACAGGTTCTCCTATGACTTGAGCACCAGAGGGAAGAGCTGTGGCCTTGGCTCAAGGGAAGAAGCACAGCTTTTGCACGAGAAACCAAGGGAACAATCTGAATTGTCCGTCCAAGAGAGAAACTATTCAGATGTTTTTGGCAGGGATACAGGATCATCACTGATGATTTTTTTCTTCTGAAGGAAGGTGTCAGTTTTTCTTCTATTTCTGCTTTAACACTTAGCTAGATGATAAATATTGTGGCTTTTTTCTAATTAGCTTTAAAAAAAAAAGAAGACTGCCAATGCATGTCTAGTACAATAAAAAATGCAAGCAAGTTGTTTAGTAAATGCAAATTGTAGAAGTGTTCCCTACCTTGCATATTTATACATAGCTACTTATCTGGTTTAATGTTAATGTAGAATCAGCCATATAAAGACATGTTACTCACCTAGCTCATTATTTAAGGTTTTCTGGTGACTTTTTCCTTTTATGTTTTTCAATTTAAGTTATTGCCTGAATAGGTACTACATGCAAAAGGTACAAAAGTTCGAATTGTTCTGAATGAAACATCAATCTGTCCCATCCTGTTCATTGTTCACTGGGCTCCACCCCACCAGCCATATCCCTCAGCTGGAGAAGTGCTCCCCCCTCGTCCTCTTGGGGTGCTGCCTCCCCAGGAAGCTGCCCAGTTTCTGGAAAAAAAGAAGCCTTGTTAGTTTCCTCTTCGTTGTCTGTTCATTGTTGTTTAGTTGCTAAGTCATTTCTTTGCAACCCCATGGACTGTAGCACTCCAGGCTTCCCTGTCCTTCACCATCTCCCAGAGCTTGCTCAAACTCATGTCCTTAGAGTTGGTGATGCCATCCAACCACCTCATCCTCTGTCGCCCCCTTCTCCTGCCCTCAATCTTTCCCAGCATCTGGATCTTTTCCAATGAGTCGACTCTTGGCATCAGGTGACCAAAGTACTGGAGCTTCAGCTTCAACAGCCCATGCCAAGTACCAGTATTCCTAAGGGTAGGAGCTTTGTCCTAGTAATGGTTATACCCCAGTGATTGAAACAATGCTGGTACATCATATTTGTTTCATGAACTCAATGAGATAGCCCCCACTGTCACAACTAGAGAAAACCTGCACGAAGCATGAAGACCCAGTGTAGCCCTAAATAATTAAATTTTAAAAAGAGACCAGTGTAGCTGGCACGGAGTTGACAAAAGACGGCAGTGGGAGGAATGAGGAGGGAGGAAAGTGATGCCAGATGGGGCAGGTCCTCAGAGCACTGGTAAATTTACATTTGGTGGGGGGGTGGGTTGGGGGGGTGGTGACTGTGTGGCACAGCTTGCAGGATCTTAGCTCCCAAACCAAGGATTGAACCCTGGCCAAAGCAGTAGAAGTGCTGACTCCTAACTACTGGACTTCCAGGGAATCCCTGGTGGGTTTACATTTTCAAAGGATCCCTGCTATACTGAAAACAGACTGAAATACCACCCAAGAGGAAGTTGATGCCCAGGCCTTCATCCAGTGGGCATCCATAGTGGACTGGACCAGGGTGATACAATGTAGGAGGCGAGGATTGCTCGACTTTCAGAGATGGTGTGAAGGTAGACAGAGAGATTTGCTGATGTTGACATCGTGTGAGAGGCAAAAAAGGAGTCAAGTTCGACGCCAACTGTTTTAGCCACAGTATCTAAAAGAGAAGAGCTGCACTGACTGAGATGAGGAAACCTGTGAGAAGGTGCTTCAAGGAAGGTCAGGGACCAGCAGCTACATGCCAGGTAGAAGTCAGAGGTGCCCATCAGACTGCCTGGAGATGTTCCTGAACTCAAGTCCGGCTGCTGCTGCTCAAAAATCGATGACTGAGGGAATCCTCTGGGGATCAGTGGTTAGGACTCTGTCATTTCGCTGCTGAGGGCATGGGTTCAATCTCTGGTCAGGAAACTAAGATCCCAAAGCTGTGCAGCCATAAAAAGAATAAATAAATGTTTAAGAGAGAGACAAATTAGGTAGAAAGGAAAGTTGCCTTTAATCAGAATGCAGGCAGTCTAGAGATGGTGGGCTCAGTGTTCCCCATATACCACCTCTGAAGATTTTGCTTGGCCATGAAAGGTTTTTTTTTAATAATTTTATTTATTCATTTTTGGCTGCACTGGGTCTTTGTTGCTATGCAAGATTTTTTCTCATTGCAGTGAGCAGGGGCTGCTCTCCAGGTGTGGTTCCAGGGCTTCTCATTCCAGTGGCTTCTCTTGCTGCAGAGCGCAGGCTCTCGAGCACACGGGGCTTCAGTAGTTGCAGCTCCCAGGCTCTAGAGCACAGGCTCAATAATGGTGGTGCATGGACTTAGTTGCTCCAAGGCACATGGGATCTTCCTGGAGGATCCAGCCCGCGTCTCCTGCACTGGCAGGCAGATTCTTTACCACTGAGCCACTAGGGAAGTCTGGCCATGAAAGTTTTTAAAGGGAAAGAGGGAAGTAATCTCAGTGAAGATGAGGGGTCAGAGTGGCTGCCACCCTTCACTGTGTACAGGCTGCTGCTAGGACTGCTCCTGATATTATCTGTTTACACAGTTTATTCCTGAGATTACTGAAGGGGAAGCTGGGGAAGAGATCTGGTCATCTGTTAATTACTTGTTCTTCATTTCTCTTTGATCTACGGGAAGAACCAATACGTTAGACAAGGTACTGTGTGATTAAAAGATCTGAAAGGTGTGCTAGGGCCAGAACCGAGTAGATCATGGGGGCGCCTGGTTTAAGGTTAATAACAAGACAAAGGGGCCTCCTGCAGAAACCTCTTTCCTGCCAAAAGCCACTTACAGAGATGACAGGTGCAATTGGACATACAGTCTGATATTCGGTGGAGACCTCTGAGCTGAAGACGAAGATTCAGGTTACACTCCTAAGACCTAGTGAGCCCTAGAGGAGGTGGTGAGGGAGCTGGGCCACTCTAGTACATGGAGGTTGGAGTGAGGGGCCGGAGCCAGTCAAAGCAGGAGAATCGAAGTAAGATGGGAGGACAACCAGGACCCAGAGGACCCAGAAGTCAAGTGAAGACCGTGCCGCTGGACAGGTCAAGGACGATGAAGCCTAGGTTGGACAGCCGGATTCATTAATGTGGCTGCTGCTGCTAAGTCGCTTCAGTCGTGTCTGACTCTCTGCGACCCCATAGACGGCAGCCCACCAGGCTCCCCTGTCCCTGGGATTCTCCAGGCAAGAACACTGGAGTGGGCTGCCATTTCCTTCAATGCATGAAAGTGAAAAGTGAAAGTGAAGTTGCTCAGTCGCGTCCGACTCTTCGCGACCCCACAGACTACAGCCTACCAGGCTCCACTGTCCACAGGATTTTCCAGGCAAGAGTACTGGAGTGGGGTGCCATTAATGTGGCAGTGACTTGCAAAGGGACATCTAAGTTCATTTCCAGCCCTGACGTTTTATGACTATCTGTTTGGTTTATGCAATCTTCCCAGATGACTCAAGCAGTAAAGAATACGCCTGTAGTGCAGGAAACACAGGAGACTTGAGTTTGAAGTCTGGGTTGAGAAGATTCCCCTGGAGGAGGAAATGGCAACCCACTCCAGTATTCTTGCCTGGAGAATCCCACGGACAGAGAAACCTGGCGGGCTACAGTCCGTGGATCACAGAGTCGGACACAACTGAGTGACTAACACTTGGTTTATGCAAGTTACTCTGTTTTGAATTAAACAATTAAATAATGAAGAGTCAAATTCTTTCAACACAGTCCCCGCCCTCTCCCCACTTCTTGTAGAACAAGGGCAGGAAGCAAGGAATCCTCTTCCAGCCAATCTCTAACGCCATTACTCCTTCAGACGTTAATTCTGCTTAGAGACTCAAGCTTTTATATTGGAGTCAGGATACAAACCCACTTTAGCCTAGTTTCAGTGTCTCTATCCTCATTACATGTTTCTTTCCAGAGACGTCCTGAAACTTCTGGAAGTTACAAATCAATCTTCTCATCCATCTTCTGTTCCAAATTAGAAAAATTTGACACCTACGTAAGGATGTTCTTTTTATTTTCCTCCAAATACTTTGGTGCTGCTGCTTGGTCTGAAAAGCATCATTCCTCTAATCAAGAATTACCTATTTGAGACATTTAGGGACAAGGCTAAGACAGAGGAGCCCATAGGAGGGAACAAGGCAATTAGGACCCAGGCTCACAGAAGACCATAATTTGTTTTGTTTTGTTTTTTCATATAAGCAGTGCTTTAATAGCATTGGAGTTTGTATGTTGTTTTATTATATGTTACTTATACGTTGTTTTATTAAGTCTATATGTTTTTCATTTTCATTCAGTTCAAACTATTTTTTAACTTCCCTTCTTTATTCTTTGATCTGGATTGTTTGAGAGTATGCTATTAAGTTTCCAAATATTTGAGAATTTTCCACATTTTTTTGTTAATTTTTAAATTAATTCCATTGTCTAAAGATAACATACTTTGTATATTTTAATCATTTTAAATTTATTTAGGCCTGTTTTATGACTCATAATATAATATATATATGGGTAGATAGTCTGTGTGCATTTGACAAAAATATCCATTCTGCTGTCAAGAGAATTGTTCCATAATCTCCAACTAGGTCAAGTTAGTTGATAGTATTGCTCAAGCTTTTCTATTTACTAATTTCTGTCCAATTATCAATTATAAAAAAAGAGTGTTGAATTACTAAGTATAATTATGAATTTGAGAAGACCATAGTTTTGTTGTTGATAATTAGGGAGCCTCTGTCCAACTTCTGGGATAAACGGCATCCAAACTTATGTAACGTAAATTCCTCCTCTGTGAGTCTTTAGCCTGCCTCGATCAGGCATCCTTGATCTGTGTGCTTGGTCCTCATGATTTGTACTCTCCCTCAGGGAGATCCAGCTACATGCCCTGAATTTGACTACAGACATAATCACTAATGTGTCAGTTTAATGGGCAGTTTAATGGTCTTTATCCTCCTCCTCTTAATGCTACATGAGATAACGGGGTGTCTGACAATACACAGGTGTCTCCACTTCAGTGAACGGTGGTACTAGCTGCATGCAGACCCCGTGCCAGACACGCACGCAGCTGTAGGTACCCCATCCGTGTGCACCACATTCTCAGATCATCTCCTTCACTTACCTCCTAACACGCTTTTTTCCAATTGATATTAGCTACTCATTATGTTCTTATTTCTTTTAATGGCCCAATGGAAATTTTTCTCGGCAACCCATCTTCCTTTCTTGGAAATGGCACTGTGATTGCCTTTTAGTTCTTCTCACACTGGATTAATTTTTTTCCTCCCAGGTAATGAAATTGAGACACTTGGGTAAAGCCTGGGCCTGGGTGCTGATGGAGCAGGACACCTGGGGAGGAAGTCAGGGACCTGGGCCTCCCTGGCCCTGTGGGAGCTCACCAGCTGCCTCAGCCCTGCCCCTTCGCCTCCCTGAGCCTAGGTGTTTGGATCAGGGCAAGAAGTTAGGCACCGAGGTGGCCAGTCTCTGAGGTCTCTTTGGCCCTCACTTCTAGAGATCTTCACTGGCATTCCACCATGGATGCATACTCACCGGAAAGGAAGTTCTCCTCGCCCTCAGTCTGCTTGGTGATGGGAGAGATCTGAGACCTGGCTGGCCTGAGGATGCGGAGTAAACACCCCCCATGACTACACCCCTGCTCCCACTGCTGAGGGCTCCCCGCCACAGGTCGGTATGGCACCCAGATTGCCGGTTGGGGGTGAGCGTGAGCTGTGAGGAGCCGAGGGACACCCCCACTGTGGTGACTACTGCCTATCTCCCTGGGACTGGGTCTTTATCCTCCTCCAGCCAACCCCTCTTTCACAGCCAGCCATCAACAGCACAGAACAAGTGCCCAGGAAGTGCCCAGCGAGTGAGTAGGCCATATGTGAGTGACTTAAGACAGTATAAGTGGGAGAAATGCCTAATCAGCTTAATGGGAAGGAGGAAAGCAAAGGAGACGACTATCTGATGCCATTCTGGCTCCAGGAAGACCTAAGATTCAGCACACTGACAGCCAGCATGCTGGGTATTTGCTCAACAGAAAAAGAATGTGGGGGCAGTTTGTGTGGTTTCTGCCTCCCCCACAGTTGTCTTGAATTGACCACCTCTCTCCATGACTGATCCCTGTGGTTTGAATGGAGTGACCCTGCCCAGGCCACACAGAACGTGTGTTACAGGCTTTGAGTGGCTTCCCTAGGATTCCTGCTAAAACAGTTGGGAATAGGCTTCTGGACTCCCAGCACACAAGCCTTGAGTTTCCAGTGGGCATCTTAACACTGCAGGGAGCTCCAGCCTGAGAATAAAACCAATTCCAAAGAAAGCCAGATGGGTTTCTGACACACTCATTGGAATCCCTTGCTCCAGCCAAGCCCAACATCCCCTGAACTTTCCAGGTAGATGGGCCAGTAATTTCCTTTTCTGCCCCCTTAAAGCAGTTTGAATTAAGCTTCTGTGACAGATAAGCAAAGATGTGCTGATGAAACATCTTTTTTTTTTTTGGCCACACCATATGGCATGTGGGCTCTTAGTTCCCTGACCAGGGATAGAACCCACACCCACTGCACTGGAAGCACAGAGTCTTTTAACCCCTGTGATCTCAGGTGGGCTTGGCCTGCACTGGCTTGGAGCCGGCTTGGGTTCCCAATCAGAGATTGAGGCTGGGTCGTGGCGGTGAAAGCACCAGATCTCAGCTACTAGACCATGGTCAGTGACAAGGCCCTGGAATTTTGGCTTTGCAGAAAAGAATTTCCACAAAGATGAAAAGTAATGAAGCCAGTATTTATTAGGAAGAAAAAGAGTGCAGTATGTGTGGATAGACACACGGGCAGACTCAGAGGGAGAGGCCCTGAGTTGCCGAGTCAGTCACATCCTCATTCTCCCAGGTTTCCTTTGGCCAATCATTATGACTTGTCTGGTTCACAGTCCATATTTGATGTATCTCAGGATCCTCCCATGTGTTCACACGCATCTCTTAGCCAAGACGGATTCTACTGCAAAGGCCTATGGGTAGAATATCCCTTGACATGACTCCTCTTTGGCCTCTAAGGAGCCTTTCCTATGCATGTGTGGAAAAGGAGGTCCCCTGTCTTTGGAAATGAGAAATATGTGGTCTGTACAGGGTCCAGCCTCCTCCCTTAATTGCTCTGCTATTCTCGTCTTGGAGTTTTGGTCAATAGAGAATGAATCTCCAATTGCTTTACCCTGGGATGGGGCCCATCTGCCTCCTGCCTCAAGTGGACTGCCAGGGAAGTCGCAGTTTTGAAATAACTACAGGCTTTGAAGAATCAAGTTTTATCAGAACAAACAGCATTGGAAAATATACTCTCAGAGGGGAGCCTGAGAACCATGCTGGAAAAGAGACAGGGCTCCCCAGCCATTCCAGGTCCTGCTGGGCTGAGGTGGCCAGGCTTGGGGGCCACAGGGGTTAAGAACATTCCTCCCCTCCCTCTGCTCCTCCTGTGGTCCTCCTGCAAGCAGGTGTTGCTGCCTTTAAACAGGCTTCTAAAAATCTCAACAAGCTGAGGGCAAGGGGCTCTAGGAGGCTGCAAGGAGTCGGGTAGGGGTCCCTGACACCTGTTTTGCTAGTAAAATGCAAGGAAGCCCACACAGACTCTTGCCAACCCTAGTGAGGCCAATGGGGGAGTCTCCCCTCCCCCTGTTTGCATTGTAAACATGTCTTGAATAATTTAGCCCCTCTTTTTCTGGTTAAACATTACCCACAGCTGCCTGCTGGATGGAAAAAGAAGCCAACAAATCACCCAGCAGGTATGTGTCAGTGAAGAATTCCTCACTCGCTCACCAGCAGGATGCTGACCTTTCGTTTTAACGCCTGGGGGTGGGAGGCCCTGAAAGTCACTTGTGCAGAGCGTGGAGGTCGCTGCTCAATGATCGTCCCAAAGGCTCTGTGTATCTAGAAACTGATGTTGTAAGCACCGCACATATCCAGCAGGCAGGTCCTTTAAGCAGGCAAATGGGCCCAGTGGCAAAGTTATTCGTTTTTCCTTCCAAAAAACTGTGTTTACAGAAGAAAAAAAATTAAAAATTTGCTTTGCTGTCCAGTGATAGATGGAAGCTTGGTAGCTTCTCACATGTCCCTCAGAAACAAAACAGACTTTAATGTCACCTTACTGATGGTACTTATTGCTGGGAGGGTTGACATTATTTGGAATACATGCCAGGTCCTGGGAGATGCTTTGAAGATACTCTTCTCGTATGTGTGTGTACGCTCAGTGTCTCAGTGGTGTCCGACTCTTTGTGAATTCATGGACTGGAGCCCGCCAGGCTCCTCTGTCCATGGAATTTTCCAGGCAAGAATAGTGAAGTGGGGTTGCTGTTTTCTACGGGAGGAGAACTTCCCAACCCAGGGATCACACCCTTGACTCTTGTATCTCCTGCACTGACAGGCAGATTCTTTACTCACCAAGCCCCACTCATCGTGCATATAGATCCCTAAAACGTATACCTGTGAAGGCAGACTTTATTTTTTAATGCAAAAATACCTCACAGACAAGCCAACTCTAACTCAGGCTAAGCAAATGGCTCAGACCTCAGAGTTTGTTGGCAGAAGAGAGCACATCCCCTGGATCCACTGGACCCAAAATCCTATGTTCTGTATACTTTTTGCCACCTCCAACATATAAATAAAGGAATAGCAAAATTTAATTCATTCATTTATTTAAAAAAAACTTTCATTGAAATATAGTTGATTTTTTATATTGTGTTAGTTTCAGGTACACAGCAGAGTGACTCAGTTATATATACATGTGTATATTCTTCAGAATCTTTTCCATTATAGCTTATTATAATATATTGAATAGAATTACCTGTGCTATACAGTAGATCCTTGTTGGTTATCTATTTTATATATATTCAGTTCAGTTCATTTCAGTCATGTCCAACTCATTGCGACCCCATGAATCGCAGCACACCAGGCCTCTCTGTCCATCACCAAATCCCGGAGTTCACTCAGACTCACGTCCATCGAGTCAGTGATGCCATCCAGCCATCTCATCCTCTGTCGTCCCCTTCTCCTCCTGCCCCCAATCCCTCCCAGCATCAGAGTCTTTTCCAATGAGTCAACTCTTTGCATGAGGTGGCCAAAGTACTGGAGTTTC
>SJYQ01013086.1:862704-923664 GCA_006410935.1 Redunca redunca
CCCAGCAGAAATCGGTCTTAGCTTAAGACCTAGTTCAACAATTTCTTCTTTTATTAACAATGCACCAAATGTTTTATTTCTTTCAGTAGTTCATATACAAGGAAATAATTTCTTTTGAAAAGTGTTTTCTAAGTTTACTACTGACTGTCTATAACTCAGCCATGCTCTCTGACTCAGTTCATAAGGTCCTAAGTTTTGTTTGGTTTTTTAAAAATCACAGATCCTTTGAGGACCTGACTGATAAAAGCTACAGATTCTCTCTGCAGAAAGTTTATACATGAACATATGTACAAAACTTGGCAAGGACCCCAAAAAGCTCACCTGTGGACCTCTTAAGAAGCCCATGCACCAAAATTCATGAAATTTCATTTTCAGTTATTATAATAACTGAAATTATTATGGCTATTTTCAAAATGCTAAGCAAATCAATCTTTTTCCTTAAAATGCAACTATCCTTGTATTAGTCATAGAGGTTTAATCATTTGTGAAGAATATAATGGCCCTATCTTTACCAAATGCCGTTGTAATCACTTGGGTAAATAGTCTGGAGCCATTTGTATTATTCTTTACAAGATAATGGGTTCAAAGTTGTAAAATCTGGAAATATTTTACCACAAGAATGCTGCTGTAGGCATTTCCCATTCTGAACCTCAGTTATATCTTGCAGGTCAAGATCTTCGTTTTATGATGATACATGTAGTGAACAAACCGATTCTGAGGCTACCCACATGCAGACTCAGACCTGGAATGGACCTAGAGAGATCACCTTCCCACTCTTTTCTCTTCTGATGGAGATACAACCCCTCGTGCATCAGCCCAGCTCCAATCAAGAACGTACTCTCTTCCTGGCCATAGTTACCCTGCACTCTCTGCTTTTTCCATTGGGCAACCTGGCATCAGTGAAATTCACCAGACTGACCTTGTGTTGGTCACTGGTGGGGAACAGACGAAAGGGTCCTTTTCTTAAAGCACTTGGGGATCATAAATGTCAAGTTGCCAACTATGAACAATTAGCAAAGTGGAAGACATGGAAGATATCAATGTATCTTTTCAAACACTTACCATGCATTAATAGCTATTACTTTATTTAATTTCTCATGTTCACTGATCTTGATGTTTTATGGATAAAAAAAAACCCTGAGATTACGAAGAGGGAAGGGAATTAATATGTGTTAAAACCTATGGGGTCCTAGCATATAGTAAGCACATGGAGTTCTGCTCAATGTTATGTGGCAGCCTGGATGGGAGGGGAGTTTGGGGGAGAATGGATACATGTGTATGTATGGCTGAGTCCCTTCACTGTTCACCTGAAACTATCAAAATATTGTTAATCAGCTATACCCCAAATCAAAAAAAAGTTTTTTCTAAAAAGATTTGTGATACAGAGATTATTTTATATTTTTTCCAATGTTTTAATAGAGGTTAAGTGATGGGTCTAGAAAAAAACACAATTGATCAATAATAATCCAGCCCCTGCGGGTTCTCTGAGGCCAAAGCCCACGTGCTTTCCATTACATGGAAGCTTTTGAGTTTCAGTCATTCAAAACCATTTTCATGACTTCTGCTAAAATCTTGTGCCATGTACTCTTTTACTTTCTTAGAGGCAGCCTGGTTTCATGATTAGAACACATTCTTGAAAACAGCCTTCCTAAGTTCTGGTCCTGGTGTTGCCTCTTACTTGTTTTACAACTTTGGACAATTGACTTGACCCCTGCCTCTTTCTTCGTGGTTATAATAGCACCTACTTCAAAAGACTGTTTTGAAGATTAAATGACTTAATATATGTTAAAGCACTATACTACGTGGTCAAAGTCAACTCATATTACTTCAGAGTTTTCTTTAAATCAGGCATTTGCTACTTAACAAAATGTATTCAAAAGGAGAGATTTTAAACACAACTGTGAACCTACAAGTTTAATGTGATAGTTATAATTCAAGAAACACTCCATCCAATACACAATATTAAAATAAAAGGTGTTTGTGCATGGATCACCTAAAATAATTTCCTAGATCCTGTTTTGGAAATATGGTTCCACACCAGGTTGTTTGCTACCCATGAAGACAATACAGGAAGTTGAGTTTTTAAAGCTTGAAGTCAATTGCAGAGAAAGGTTTAAGCTTCCTAGATGTAGAGAAAATAAGATTAAAAAATAAATCCAAAAGATAGAAGTGGAATGTAATAGAGCAGATGCCAAAACCATCTAGCAAAAGAAAGAAAAAACAGTTTTTGCATGACTTCTATTTCCATGGATCAGCTATCTCCCGTGGGGAAGACATCCTGAAAGAACACAGGTGGCCTTCAGAACAGACCTTAGGCCAATCTACTGATACTCAAGTTACAAAGAGTTCCTGTGTGAGGGAACTACGGGGGGACAGGAGCCCAGAAAGAATTCAGTGCAAGAACATAAGGGGAAAGGATGCAAGATAAAAAGCCTCTGGACAAAGAAAACAAGAGGGAGCTGAAGGGAAATAGAATTAGCCAAGAATAGACCTGCAATAACTCGTCATGTGCCACAGATGTACAAGCAGAGGACACCAAAGCAAAGTAGCAAGACATATTCACGATGCTCAAGAATAAGACAAAAGATTCAAACATGAACCATGGGACCCCAAGACAGACACACTGGAGGGACCCTGGAGATCATTCACCCAACCTCATTTCACAGAGAGAGGAAAGAAGGTCCGGGGGAAAGACTTAACCAAACTCTGGAGCCTAGCCCAGGGTCCTGTCTCTAAGTTCATATCCAACACCCAAAATGTGACACCAAAATAGAAACTCATTCTTTAATTAAAGGATAAAAGAGAATTTACTTAAATGACAAAGAAAAACCTAAGACGTTACTCTTAAACAGACATTTGCTGTTCTTCTTTTCAACTTTTTGTATCTCCAAATGGAATTTACAATAAATTCACTCGAGAACAGGCTATGCAAAGGTTGAAAGGATAGAATTAAAAGAAAATACATGCAAATTCAAAAATAAAAACAGAAATATGGCAAGAAGGAAGAAAGGGAGGCAGGGAAAGGAAGGAGGGAGGAAGGACATAGAACTACATGGTGAAAGATGAATTTTTAAAGTGTATTTCTGTAGAAACCTAACAATCCACATCCCAGAATACTTTAAACATCCAGAGAGAATAAATCCAGAGCCTCCGCTACCTGTTAAAAATCTGTTAAAAACATAAAAAGTGAAGAAAGTGCTTAAGGTTCCTAATATGATGCAGAAGTCCTACTATTCTCCAAAATCTGGTTTGCTGTGAAATTTTATATAAGAACTTTACTATTTACATCCATTTTCCCACCTATAAAAAGGATAGCATTCCAGCATACCATCTTACATCAGAATCTTAGGATGAGATGAGGATTTATATAGAGTACTCAGCCTCAAGTATTAATGAGACTCTGAAAGCCCTTGACATAGACAGGCTTTTCCCTGACTTTTACAAAATGTTTTTGTTCTCTTTTGATATGAATCCTCGAGAAATAATTTTGAGTAGAAAGAGCAACCTATAGCAGCTGTCCCCAACATTTTTGGCACCAAGAATCAATGTTTTATTGAAAAAATTTTTAATTTTATTTATAAAAGTTGAAATATAAAAAAATTAAGAAGGAATGCCCTAATAAATATTTTGTGTGTTAGTTGCTCAGTCGTGTTTGACTCTTTGCAACCCCATGGACTGCAGCCCACTAGGCCCCTCTACCTGGAATTCTCCAGGCAAGAATACTGGAGTGGGTAGCTTTTCCCTTCTCCAGGGGGGTCTTCCTGATCCAGAGATCGAATCCAGGTTTTCTTCATTGCAAGCAGATTCTTTACTGTCTGAGCCTCCGGGGAAGCCCAATAATTTTATATCCATAAAGATAAACCTATGAAGAAAATATCAAACATAGACAGTAGTCATCCTATTATAATTGTAAATAAGTAATAAAGATATATTATTTCATGATATCATTTGCTTGCTAGAAAACATTCATGAACTCCATTTTGGAAACAACATTTTAGATTCATTTGGAGGTTTTGTTTTTTGTGTTTTTTAAACAGATAAACCTCATACTGCTAGACAATTATTCCTGAGCCAAATGTTCAGCGCCTTTCCGATGTTAAGTCCTGTAACTGTTCACTCTTGGCTTTCAGGTCCCATCCATTCACCCCAGGCTTTCGGAAAGTGCAAGACTTCGAAGCAACATTTCAGTGCAAATATAGGAAGCTTTGGTTCACCTGTGGGGCCTGGGTTTTTTTGAGTAAATATTTCACAAACCCCTCTCCCAACATCCAGCCTTCTATGACCTCAGCAATTCTGGTCGTTCCAGGACCCCTGGAACGTTCCGCAACCCCTCCCCTCACTTGGTCCTGGCTGTTCTCAGATACACAAGCGCACACACAATCTCAAGGCCAAGGTTAATTTCCTTCATTTGCTTTTATCTAAAAACGTCCTTGCAAAGAGCTCCAATTCTTGCTGCGTCAACTTTTTCTTTTCTCTCTTTCCAAGCTCCAGCTCCCTCTTTTTCCAAATTACCCCCACAGGAGTTGGCATGCAATTAGCTTGCCCTAAAATCCAAACTGTTGCAGATGTTGAAAAGGAATACATTATTAGAATGTTAGAATTTAATGAAATAAGAATTTGTAGTTAAGGACAGATTATTATACATCTAACATACTTAGAGGTGTTTATAATGAAAAACCCCACAGATAAAGAAGCAAAACCACAACTAAACTGCAAGACATGGCTTGCTTTCCAGAAGCCTGGATAAGATCACCATGAGATGTTGGTTAACTTCCTAAGGAATAAATGCTCAGTCAGTCACTCAGTCGTGTCCAATTCTTTGCAATCCTATGGAGTATAGTCCATCAGGCTCCTCTGTCCATGGATTTTCCAGGCAAGAACACTGGAGTGGATTGCCATTTTCTACTCCAGGAAGGAATAAATAGCGCATTTAAAAACATTTAAAAGTCCAGAGTTTTTGCTTTCCCAGCAGTTCCCAATGCAAGCCCTCTTTTATGACAAGGCAATTATGAATTCTAATGAACAACTGTTAGATAAGGCAGCTAACTAAAAGACACCCCCACATTTCAATGTCAATAATCAGGGCTCTGCAGTAGTCATTCACTCTGGTCTACTGCATTTCACTCTGTTTCCAGCAAATGTTTGTCTCCAGAATTTCCCCAGTTGCCTTTTCTCCTTCTATGCTGTGATGTCTCAAGTCCAATATGCTGAAGAGAATTCAGTATCTGATACTATAAAGGAATTACTAGTGGATACATATGACATCAGGCCATATCATACAGACTTGGTCTTTGAGGAGACAGGTTTGGGTACACTGGCTAGGATATGACTTTAGAGGAAGAACTGCCCTCCATCGTATTTCAACCAAGAAGCTGCAGTTGCACCCAAGTTGTACAATCCATCCTTGAGCTAGGTGCTACAGTGGATTACAAAACAGGAGACAGGACAGGGCCGTGAGAAGGGCCAAGGCGCCGAAGTCGAGAACTTGGTTCTAACCCCAGCTCCACAAAAACCGAACTGAGCAAATCACTGAAACTCTCTGAGCTTTATTTTCCTCACTGTAAAAGAGAGAAGTGACTTTGCAGGCATTTGTGGAGACTGCAGGCATGCTCAGTCATTTCTGACTCTTCGTGACCCCATGGACTGTAGCCCCACCAGGCTCCTCTGTCCAAGGGATTTCCCAGGCAAGAATACTGGAGTGGGTTGCTATTTTCTTACTCCGGGGAATTTTCCTGACCCAGGAATCAAATCCACATCTCTTGCATCTCCTGCACTGGCAGCTGATTCTTCACCCCTGCGCCACCATCAGCTGAGATCATATACACCTGCCATGGATTCCCAGGTGGCGCTAGTGGTAAAGAACCTGCCTGGCAATGCCAGTGCAGAAGAAGTGAGAGAGGGTCCGAAGAGCCCTGGAGAAGGAAATGGCAGCCACTCCAGGATTCTTGCCTGGGAAATCCCATGGACAGAGGAGCCTGGGGGCTAGAGTTCATGGGGTCACAAAGAGTCAGACACAGCTGAAGGGCTTAGCACACATACATGTCAAGTGCCTGGCACAGAGAGGGGCTGAGTCAATCTTATCATTAATTTGAAGATGCGTTATATGTTGTCAAGGAACAACTGTTTATTCAAAGATAGGAGACATATAATCAAATATTAGTGAAATGAATCAAACATCTATAAAATAAATACTATCAATAATTTTTTCTGATATTATATAAGTATCATACATTCATTAGAAAAAATAAGAGGAGGCAAAAAGAAGAAACACTTTTAGTGGCATGAAGTCCAAACACATAATACCAATGAAACAGTATTTAGATTTAATGCTTTAAATCTATAAATTTATATAAAATTTATAAATTTTAAATATATAAAGATTTAGATGCTTTTCTAAAGGAAGTAAAATTCATCAATAGGGAGAGTATATATTTAAGTTGATGTAGTCATACAGTGGAAAACTATATACCTAATTAATAAAAATAGACTGGAACTTTATGTCTTAAATCAGAAAACAGCAGAATATATTGTTAGTTTTAAAAAGCAAATTGACGATAAATGGGATAGAGAGCATGGAATTAACAGATGCACATTACCATGTGTAAAGTAAACAACAACAATTTATTGTGGAGCACAGGAAACTATTTTCAGTATCTTGCAATAAATGATAATGTAAAAGAATAACAAAAGAATATAGATATATACCTATATATGCATATGTGTGTGTATAACCAAATCACTTTATGGTACACCTAAAATTAACACACTGTTGTAAATCATTATACTTCAACTTTTTTAATGAATAACAAGCAGGTTAAAGGAAAAAAAAATAGTTTGAAATGGTTATTTTATTAGGCATGCTTTCCTCTGAAATTTGGGATTTCAAACACTTTATATATATTTTCACTATTTTGTTTTATGGCAATTTAGTAATTTAAACAATAGCTCTAAGAAAGACAAAAAGACCATAAAGGGAGGTGAGGAAGAAGAAGACACAAAGATATCAAGAACCCCCAAATAACATGGAAGCAACCTAAATGTCTGTCAATGGAGGAGTGGATAAAGGAGATGTGGTTCATAAACACAATGGAGCATTACTCAGCCATGAGAAAAAATGAAACAAATCCATTCGCAGCAACATTGATGGACCTAGAGGTTGTCATATTGAGTGAAGTGGCTAGATACAGACCAGTATCATGTAATATCACTTACATGTGGAATCTAAAAAAATAATACAAATGAACTTACAAAACAGAAATAGAGTCATAGAGGTAGAAAACAAATGTACAGTTACCAAGGGATGAGAGGGGAGGAGTAAACTGGGAGACTGGGATTGACATGTACACACGAGGCTTCTCTGGTGGCTCAGCTGGTAAAGAACCCGCCTGCCAATGCAGGAGACGAAAGAGACATAGATTCAATCCTTGGGTCAGGGAGATTCCTTGGAGGAAAAAACGGCAACCTGCTCCAGTATTCTTGCCTGAAAAATTTCATGGACAGAGGAGCCAGGCGGGCTACAGTCCATGGGGATGCAAAGAGTCAGACACAGCTGAGCACACACACACACACACACACATATACACAAAATAGATAACTAATAAGGACCTGCTGTATTGCACAAGGAACTCTACTCAATACTCTGTAATAACCTATATGGGAAAAGAATCTGAAAGAGAGGATATATGTCTACGTATAACTAATTCACTTTGCTGTACAGCAGAAACTAATACAACTGTGGGACAATAAATTAAAAAAAAAGAACCCCCAAATAACAAAGGACACTATCTTAGGATGTAAGCACTGAGGCTCAAAATATCTGTTTCAAACTTGATGGCCTGAAACACGTGGCTGTGAAAGTGCAAGTTCAGGACTCTGTAAGGAGGAGATAGGAGGCCAACACCATTGACTCTTGGAAACCACAGCTATCTCACCCAGCTCATTCTTTGCCTTGAAGCACTGAGCACTGAAGTAACTTGTAAACTGTATATCAGAACCTCATGTGAATGCTGGTGTCAAAGGATAAAGAAAATATCTGCTTGATGGGGTGAAAGGTGAACCACACTTCATCATTTACATCCTTTCATTCATTCATGTATTGAGGTTTGACAGATAGATACCTGGGTATTTTGATAATAGTCTGGCCGCTCACAAGCCATGGGACCACCCATGCTAGGACACACATATGAGCCAGACTCTCTCTAGGCCCGATTATTTGATACCATGGGCTTGTTAACAGTGGAAGTGATGGTGGCAGTGACATGAGAGTATTTCCTAGGAGTAAAGACAAAGGAAGAAATACCCTTAAGCATCTGGCAAGTCTTCTAATCATGATTTTTAAAGAATCTTTTTTACAGTAGGTCCCTGTTGATTAACTATTTTAAATATAACAATGTGCACATGTCAATCCCAACCTCCCAATTTATCCCTTTCCCTCACCATTTGCCAGCAGTAATCAGATGTTCATTCCTAAGTCTGTGAGTCTGTTTTTTGCAAGTAAGTTCATTTGTATCATTTTTTTCAGACTCTGCATATAAGCAATATCATATGATATTTGTCTTTGGTTTACTTCACTTACTATGATAATCTCTAGGTGTATTCACATTGCCACAAATGGCATTATTTCATTCTTTTCAATGAGTGTGTAATATTCCATTGTGTGTGGGTATATATATATATATATATATACATATACAACATCTTCTTTATGCATTTTTCTGTTGATGGACATTTAGGTTGCTTCCATCTCCTGGCTATTGTAAATAGTGTTGTAATGAGCATTGGGATGCATGTATCCTTTTGAACCATGTTTTCTCCGGATATATGCCCAAGAGTGGAATCGCTGGATCATATGGTGGCTCTCTTTTTAGTTTTCTGAGAAACCTCTGTACTATTCTCCTTAGTGGCTGTACCAGTTTACATTCCCACCAACAGTGTAGGAGGATTTTTTGATAGTCCCATGATGTAAGGAAATAAAATGGTGCAAAAGGAGAAAGTGCATTTGACTCACATCCTAAAATGAGGCGGTCATGGAGGCAGACATATACATAGAGGGGCTCAATAAAAACAACTAACATTTTAAAATGTTAGCCCAGCTCTTTGCTGGGCTTCCCAGGTGGCGCAGGTGGTAAAGTATCCACCCTACAACACAAGACAGCAGGGTTCAATCCCTGGGTTGGGAAGAAAATGGCAACCCACTTCAGTATTCTTGCCTGGAGAATCCCATAGACAGAGCCTGGCGGGCTACAGTCCATGCGATCACAAAGGGATCACTTTTTGCCAGCAACACTCAGGATCTCGTTTAAGTTTCACAACTCCCGTAGGAGTAGGTATCACACCTCACATCAAAAAGTATGGAGGATATACTGACGTTCCAAGAGGTGAAGTAACTTGCCCAGGGTCATACAGCATCTCAGGGACCTGCTAACCAGGATTTAGAGGCTCACAACCTGCTTCATTAAAATGCACCAACAAATATACCAAGTACTGAAAACACGAAAAAAGAGACAAGCAGGTCCCCTGACCTCTGGAACTGACACAACTCGGCCCTGGTGTTGCTAGGACTGGCTGGGCCCTCACAGCTAAGCAGGAGTGTCCTGCTGAACCAGGATAGCAGCACCAGGCAAGAGGCCGCTCTGCACTCCTGTCTGGGTGCATGCTCAGATGCTGTCTCATCTGACTCTTTGCGACCCCATGGACTGTAGCCCGCCAGGCTCCTCTGTCCATGGAATTCTCCAGGCAAGAATACTGGAGTGGATTGCCATTCCCTTCTCCAGGAGATCTTTCAGACCCAGGATCAACCCCGAGTCTCCTGCATTGGCAGGCGGATTCTTTGCATTCTTGTTGAAGCTCAGATAAAAACAAGAACACTCTGTTAGCCATAGAAATACCATTCTTCCCCCTGCCCAGGATCATGAGTGGCTGCTGTTCTTTACCAATGATACCTGAAGCCTGACTTCATTCCTCCCATCTTACAGACAGAATAGATTGACACCCAGTGATAGAATGATCCCCCTTGCTGGCAGCAAAGCCCCAGTTCCTTGAATCCTTCCCCAGATCACCTAACAACCCAGGTGCTGGAACAAATCCTTGTGAACACTCTCTTGCTAAGATGCCTCATGGTTTCCCCATGGTGGAAGTTCTCCCTGCACTGAGCATTAAAGCCCATTTGTTTTATGATTTATCCCCAGGTGTGTCTATGGCTGGAAGGCAGTGACAGACCTGGAGTGGGAGTCCTCATTGCCTTTGAATGGAACCTGGACTCAAGACCCTCCACAGTGTTCCTGCTGAAGATGCCGCCTTGTTTGGGAAGTAAGGTTCTGCGGAATTGGGCCCTGGTATCCCACTGAAGCCCTTCGGCATTGGGTCAGTTTCGCTTTCTTAGGAATAATGTGCCTTGGGATTTTTCAGTCATATAATCAAGTCTATATGGTTCTCTGGTGAAATAATGGAATCTGGCCTCTGCCCTCAAGACATTTAAAATCTAACTGGGTACAGACACCCAAGGTTACTCTATACTATACATTTTGACATTTCCACTATGAACAGTGAGTTAAAATAGAACTAAATCTTGAAACCTTACTTATTAAAGTTGGTAGTTTAAAGAAGGCCTAGCATTCCTAAGAGCATTTACAGATCCGGGCCCTGTGCCAGGCACTCCACAGGGACCACCATCTCCTTTAATCCTCCCAACAATCTCATGAGGCAGGAATTGTGACTTTCTCCACTTTTACAGTACATGAGTGTGCACGTTCAGTCGTGTCCGACTCTTTGCAACCACATGGACTGTAGACCGCCAGGCTTCTCTTTCCGTGGGATTTCACAGGCAAGAATACTGGAGTAGGTTACCATGCTGCCCTCCTCCAGGGGATCTTCTTGAGCCAGGAATCAAACCCGAGTCTCCTGCGTCTCCTGTCTGGCAGTCAGATTCTTTACCAATGCACCACCTGGGAAGCCCCTAAGAGAAGCGGGCGACTGAGGATGAGATGGTTAGATAGCATCATTGACTCAATGGACATAGATTTGAGCAAACTGTGGAAGATAGTGGAGGACAGAGGAGCCTGTCTTGCTGCAGTCCATCGGGTCACAAAGAGTCAGATATAACTTAGCAACTGAACAACAACAACCGCTTTTACAGATGGTAAAAATGAGGCTCAGGGCACTTTTTAAATTCACAGACAATGTGCTTTCTGAGGTTAAGCACCTGGTAGAAAAGGGTTTTGATAGCAGGCAGACGTCAGAGCCAGAATGCTCAAACTCCAAGCTATACTTCATAGTATACACCAATTTCTATAATAAAACCTCTCTGTAAAGCCTTTTTTTATAACCTAGATTGGGTCAGGCCATGGGCCAGATCATGTTTCCACAGTTAGGGCTCTGTAGTTTAAGTTTTGAAGATAGAAAGCAAAAGCTATAAAGCAAAGCTTCGTGCATCACTCCTTCTAAAAGCATCATATTTGTTTTTTCTGAATACCTTTGACCACCAGATTGCAGTCATGCACTGAGGCAGATAGGAGACCTGGTTATTATCATCATGGCTGCAAGCCCCTATCACCACTGGCCACTCTGAGAATTTACTCCTCCCTCCCTTGAGAAAACACAGGCAAAAAACACCCAGCCCTGTGGTTATTAATCCCATGAAAAGTGACACTTGCACCCCCAAGCCTAAAAGAATGGGTATAATGTGCCAGATATTTTGGTTCTAAATTGGAGCTTATTTTTATGGCCTCTGTGACCATGTGGCTCAAGTATGAGACAAAGGAAAGGCCACCACCTTTTGCGTCACCAAAAAAAAATAAAATAAGTGAGATTACGGCTGTACTTTCTTTACACAGGATATATTCATCCCAGAGTGTGCTCCTGAATCAGGACACTAGGAATGGAAAGGTGGCCGTCTGTCATCCACAGAGAAAATCACCCTTTGGGGTAAAGTGACACACTAACATAGCAAAGGGAGGCATCAGAAGAAAGAGAGAGAAAGCAAGGAGATAGCTTGGCAAGCCTAATTCAAAATTCAAAAAGAGTGAAAATGTCTTTTTAGGATAAACAGAGAAAGCTATTGTGTGATATTCACTCCTCAACTCATACAGACCTCCATTTACTAGTCCACAAGGAACCACCCTCACCCCCTCTCACGCTCTAACTTCCTTAGTTTGCCTTGGTGCTCTTCTGGTCTGCTGAAGAAGATAAAGCATGCCAGGGGCCCAGGGGATAGAGGGGCTTCCGTGACAAGCTGAGGAGCTGGTCCACCTCCTGGAGCAGAGAGAAGGCGAGAGGGTCACGGGAAGTTCAAGGTGCCAGGAGGCTGGTCAAGGAAGCGCCTTTTCCAACAGCACAGGTGTGAAGGGATAAAGTCACACCCAAGAAACAGGACGGGAATACAAAAGGAGGGGCTGTGGCAAGTCCTTTGAAGGGAAAAGAAACTGAATGTATAGACTGGTCAGACACAGGATGAAAGGGAAGGCAGCCTCAAATGCGCCAGCAAGGTTCCAGTTGGTTTAGGGGAAGGAGCATGGGGCGGGGGCGGGGATTGCGGGCAGAATGCTCCCACGAAAACCAACAGAAGAGCTGACTGTAGAACTGGGATAAACTCTCGGATGAAGAAGATGTGGTGGACTACGAGTCAGTCATGAAAAAGAATGAGATGAAGCCATTTGCCGCAACATGGAGGCAACTAGAGATTATTACACTAAGTGAAGTAAGCCAGACAGAGACAAATATCATATGATATCACTTACATGTGGAATCTCAGATATGACACAGTTGAACTGATCTATGAAACAGAAGCAGATTCACAAACATAGAGGTTGCCAGGGGAGGGGGTTGGGGGAGGGATGGAGTGGGAGGTTGGGGTCAGCAGATGCTAACTATCATATGTAGAATGGATAAACAACAAGGCCCTACTGTATAGCACAGGGAACTATATTCAGTATTCCATGATAAACCATAATGGAAAAGAATATTTTAAAAAAGAGTGTATATGGATGTATAACTGAATCGCTTTGCTGTACTGCAGAAATTAACACATATTGTAAATCAACTATACTTCATTAAAGAAAACAGAACCGAGACAGACTCCCAGTGAATGGGGGGTGTCTGCAGATTCCCGGAGAACATGCCCAGGGAGTCCTTAGCAACAGCTCCCACGGCTTAAGATCCTGGGCAGGGCAGGAGATAAGGTCACAGGCCTTTTGAACCCTGAATACAGACCAGTACAGAGCACGGTGGGGAAGATGTCTGCATAAAATCCCTTCTCCAAATCCTGTTCCTGCCATTTCCCCAATCTGCCCCCCTCAGCCTCCCTGCTGTGAAAGCTCAGTGCCAGTTGCCTAGAGAATAAAGTCTCAGTTCTCTAGATGTGTGGTCCTCTCCCTCTTTTTCTACCCATTGAACTACTCCAAGGCCAATTTCAGGTAGACATGTTCTGAGCAGTTGCCCTTGACTCTTCATTCTCTCTTCTTCACTTTTATCCATGTTGATTGTACCACTGTTTAGTGCCATTTAGCTTTAAATGGTGTTTAACTGACAAAATGGGATAACAGAGATGAGAGGAGGCAGGACAAGAGAAGGAAGGGTATGAACTCCGAGTGGAATGCATAACAAAATAAAATCCATTGACAATTAACTCTGTTCTTACCCACTTGATCTCCTAGGATTCCTATAACAGCCCTGTAAGGAAGGTAACCGGAGAAGGCAATGGCAACCCACTCCAGTACTCTTGCCTGGAAAATCCCATGAACGGAGGAGCCTCGTGGGCTGCAGTCCATGAGGTCGAGAAGAGTCAGACACGACTGAGTGACTTCACTTTCACTTTTCACTTTCATGCATTGGAGAAGGAAATGGCAACCCACTCCAGTGTTCTTGCCTGGAGAATCCCAAGGACGGGGGAGCCAGGTGGGCTGCCATCTATGGGGTTGCACAGAGTCGGACACAACTGAAGCGACAGCAGCAGCAGCAGCAAGGAAGGTAACACAGGCCTTCCTCATTAACCTCACTTATAGATAAGAAAACTGAAGGGCAGTGAAGCTAAATGATTTGTCCAAAGCCTGACGCCAGGAACACCAAGTGTTGAACCTATTCATTCAGATGCTTTTTCACGTATTTAGATATTTACTCAACTGTGTGCCAGGTACTGAGGCACTATTCGAAGCACTGGCAAAGAGGGTGGAAAACACAGTGGTGGATTATACAAAGCCTTATTCTAGTTGGAGAGACAGAAAATAAATAAGTAATATGATGTTACTAAGTGACAGTACTATGAAAAAGCATTAAGGAGGGTAAGAGACACAGGGAGAGGCAGGGTCCTGTTTTAAATGGAGTGGTTGGAGGGACTTCCCTGGTGGTCCCGTAGTTAAGAATCCACATTCCAGTATAAGGGGCCACAGGTTGGATCCCTGGCTGGGGAACTAAGATCCCACAGGCTATGCTGCCAAAACATTAAATTTTAAAAAAAAAATCTTTTACGAAGTAGTCAGAGATTCTATAGCCTGATCCCTGGAGTACTGAGTACTCTCACTTGTTGCTGAAGGAAGTTGATGGTCATGTAATGTTCTATAAGCCTCTCCTTTTGCAAATGTTGCCCAGGACTTAGCATGTGCACATTTGAGTACTAGAACCCCTCCAGCACAAGATCCCCCCACCCCACAGACATCCAGGCTAATAGGCAGCTCTCTTTAAAAGCCAGCAAAGTTGGACTGCCTTTTTTGGCTTTACATATAGACTATAACCTCCTGAGAAGCAAGAAGAACTTGTACATGGTTTATAATAAGTATATGCTGATTAATCAGTTGATTGATTGATAACATAAAAGCAATTGAAAGAAGTGGAAGACTGCTCCCCTTATTCAACAGTCATATAATTGCCAGTCAATTCACTGGAGGGATTTTCAGATGGATAAAGGTCTATCCCCAGAAAGCCTAACCTCTCACCTTTCCCTAAATCACAGGAGCTCCCCTCCAACATAAACCCATTGGGTGGCCAGGGTCAAACACTAAAAAACTGGATCAGTCCAGGTTACCAAAGTAAAGTAGCTGGGTCAATTGGTGACATTTCTGCCAAGAGTGGGGGATAGCAGATGGGTGTGAAGAAGAGAACAGAGAAATGGAGACAAAGAATTAGTCCCAAATTATTGAAATCAATCCACCAAGCTACTGTGTGGGAAATGGACTTGGGTATGTGACAAAGACAAAATGATTCAGGTACTTTGAGCTGTCTAATTTTCACAAACATATCTCAGTCCTGCGTTTATTTTAAAACCTTTTTATTGACAGCACCATTGAACATCTTTCGCTTTTAAAGGTATGCACCTGTGCATACATCCCTGGGGGACTTCACATGCAATTAGCAATGAGTTATTGAAACTTTATATCTTAGAGTTTAATAATTCCCCCAAATGTGACAATTATACTTCAGCAAAATTGCCTGTGAGGACAGAAGGAAGACTTCAAGCAACAAAACTCCACAATACTGTAACATAATTTCAGACCTCTAGGAAGGAGTCATTCTCCCCTGAAAATCAACGTTCTTTCCGGATTATTCCCATCAGAATTCAGAGCAGGTTCAGTGTCTTGGCTTTGTACCAAAAGGAGACCACTGATCCATCTAGCAATATGCAAGAAAGTTCCATGTAAACAAAAAAGTCCAGAAAGAAATACCTGAAAAATTCCATTAAAAAATGACACATCTTCATTAGCTAAATTCCAGATTCCTAAGAACATCCAGATGACAGTGAAGACTAGAGGCTGATGCAAGTTTCATTTGAGCAGCCAGTTTCCAGATTCAACAACTGCATTTCTATTTATTCCTGTGGCTAATCACATGCAAATACACTCAGAAGCACAAATAGGTGACAATTTATCAAGTGAACAACAGGGCTACACAATAGGCATGCTTATTCAGTCTTAAATAAAGACCCAAACTAGGCCATGTTTCATCATTGCTTTTAAACCAGTCTTTTTTCACAATCTTTAAATTGCAAGAGTGTGAAGATACATTAAATCTGGGATAATTTAAGTCAGGAGATATATTTTGTCCTCTTGGGGGAAAAAATGGATATGATATGGCAAAGGAGTAAATGAGTCATGAACAACAAAACAAATTTTTTTAACGCCTGAATTTGTCATTAGCCCTAAGATGAGCTGTTTGTCAGGGACCGATAACAAAAAATATCAAGTTTAAAATTAGTGGAAAATTAAGCACGTTAACTCCAAGAGTCAATCATGCTGATGTGCCCGTCTCATTTAGCAGTGAGTCCATCACATTGAGGATAGTCAAAAGTTGAAGAGATCATCACAGAATAGTGAAAGCATTTTATTCACTGTTATATGGTCTGAACTGTATAATCAGATTGGTAAAGGCTTTATTTCTTCCAAGTTGTATTTTTCTTTAAATATCCAAATTCCTACGTAAAGATGACTGTATTTTTACAGTTTGGTCTCATCTTTAAAAATTATTTTTTTAAAGAGTAAATTCTGCAGAGTGATTATATTAAAAGGATTGTTGGACCCTGGAAGGTCTTTCATCCACCATATCCCTCAAGAACCCTTAGGTTAAGTCAAAGACTCAGAACTAGGGGTTATTCTGCTTCCTGGGAGACCTGTGACAATGTCTGGGAACATTGCTGGTTGTCACAACTTGGGGTGGGGGGCGGGGGGATCACTGACATCTAGCGGGTAGAGGTCAGGGGATGCTGCTGAAAATCCTACAAGGCACCAGACAGCCCCACACAATACAGAGTTATCCAGTTCAGAAGGTCAAGACTGGCACAGCTTAATAGGGACTTCCCTGGGAGGTCCAGTGGTTAAGACTCTGCATTCCCAATGCATGGAGCACGGTTGGATCCCTGGTCTGAAAACTAAGATCCAGCATTAAAAATTAAAAAAAAAAAACTCTTACTACCTCAAAAGGCAGCTGCCTTATTAGAATCCAAATCTACCTCAGTGATCTCTTTGACATTCAAAGTACCCCTTCCAACTGAACTTTTCAGTTCCTGACTTACCTCCACTAGAGACTGGCCTCTCGGTGGCCAAAAAGAGAAGAAAAAGGAAAAAACACAAAAAGTACCTATGTATGGAGAACATTCTAAATTCTTTCTCAATGTCTCCTTATTTTATTGAACAAAAAATTAAAGGGATAATATTTTTTTCTGTCAACAGTGGAGCCTGATAGCCCAATGAACATTCATAGTGGCCAAATACGAGAAAAAAATTAACCTCTATTTTCAAAAACAGAGTTGAAATTTGGGAAATAAAAGCAGACATGGTATTTCCTACAACTGGTGCTGAAATAATGTGGAAAGGACTCTTTCCATAGAAATAGGAGGCAATGGTTAAGTTTTGCCTTGTGTCCCCATTTTAGTGGGCCTGATGGCTGGTTCTGATCTGACACCCAAAGGATTCCTTGGATGCTTAAAAAGTTATTTTCAGTTCCTAGGGACAGAGAGGGAATTTTTCTGGAACTAATCTAAACACACAGCAATGCTAAACTGGGTAGCAGGATTTTTCTAATCTCAGAACAAAACAGTGTTGTTTAAATCCACTGTTCATCGGGCACCACGGCCAATATGCAAAGGGAAAAAAAAACTCTTGCATTGCCTTGGGAGAATTTAAATGTAGGCTAAAAGGCAGAGTAAAACCCAGGTGAAAATACCATAGAGCAAGCATCAGATGCCTGAGGCGGCAAATGCTAACACTTAACCCAATACAAAAATATTGCACTTAGTTAGCTTGTTTGGACATTATTAAACACACCAAGCCAAACTATATTCCATAACTTGGTATGTTCATAAGTGTCCATCAAGATAATTTCCTGAGGTTAGATTTAATTATGTTGGAATTAAGAGCCTTTTCCTTTGCAGACAAATACTTTAGAGATTAATTAAAGAGTATTATTTGGATGTAAACGAATATGCATTCCTTTATCCAGCTGCACAAAAACTATAAAATGATATTTTCCTCTTTTTCATGAAAGCAGAATGATACGAAATCAAATTAGACCTTCAAATCTGGAAGTGAAAGACAGATTTCTTCTTTGACTCCAATCAATGTATTTCAACCAACATTTACACAAGAGAATTTGATCTACGTATTACTGTGGTGAGTTTCACAGACAGAGAATCCTCGTTTTGTGTGAGGACGTGCCATACTTTTAACATTAAAAGTAGAAATGTCTTATATTTACTCTCATTTTAGCTATTAAGCCTATATACACTATAGTATATACTGTGTGCATGTGTATGGGCTGTGTCATTTCAATCATGTCCAACTCATTGCAGCCCTATAAACTGTAGCCTGCCAGGCTACTCTATATAATACCATTAAGTATATATGCTTAATAAACTTCTAGGGATAAAAACCTATTTAGGCATTTTTATATTTATGTAATTCATGGCCAATTTAAACTCAGATAATGAATTTAACAGGAATAAAAAATTTCCTGTTCTACTGACCACAGCTGCTTCTCCACCTCCGCTTTAGAATTTAAAACTAAGACACAGCTTTTTTTTTTTTAAGACATAGCTTTTTAATGGTGTTTGGGCTGAAAAATTGTGGGGGCCTTTTCTGGTCCCAACCCGTAACTTCTTACGAGAACTGTGCAGATTCCAGACCATGCAGACTCAATGCTTACAGTCTAAGGGATGATCTTTCTCAGTCAATTTTGCAACCCATCAAAGATTCGAGTTCTCTAGTAAGGCACCTCCCATTTGCTTATACCTATTTTGAGACTGTACTGGTTAAAACATTGCTGCCTAAACAGTTTGTTAAACACATGACAGATGTTTCTCCAATACTAACATAGGTTCATTTTGAAAGCAAATCAGATTGTAATAAATGTATTTGAAGCTTGGTAATATGGGTCAGAGAAAGAAAGATGTAACCTCCTTGAAACACATTAAAGACAGCAATTTAATAAATGCTTGTTTCTCCCCTGGACATATACTTCTTAATAAAATTATTAGTTGAAAACTATAATAAATATCTTAAAATATATCTAATTAAAGGAAAGTCAGTCTAGCTTATTTGGGGGGTGAGAATACATACTCAATGTCATATATTCTTCTATCCTGAGAAAGCTCATTTTCTCCTGGTAAAGACTACATAGATCAATGTGATCACATAAAAGAAAACACAAGGGAAATTTGGGTAAATAAGCAAATCTTTAACAAGTAATAAATGATATCAGTCCCAACTGGACTGACTCTAAAAGACAGTATTTAAGTACTGTGTCATACTTAAAGAAGTAGAGATATTCCCATACTTCCAAGTGAAAAACACAAGCATCTTATATACTTAAACATTTGAAGCAACCTATAGTTGTAGTTTACTTTCTTGGGCTCCAAAATCACTGCAGATGATGGATGAAATTAAAGACACTTGATCCTTGGAAAAAAAGTTATAACACACCTAGACAGCATATTAAAAGGCAGAGACGTTACTTTGCCAACAAAGGTCCATCTAGTCAACGCTATGGTTTTTCCAGCAATCATGTATGGATGTGAGAGTTGGACCACGAAGAAAGCTGAGTGCCGAAGAACAGATGCTTTTGAACTGTGGTGTTGGAGAAGACTCTTGAGAGTCCCCTGGACTGCAAGGAGATCAAACCAGTCAATCCTAAAAGAAATCAGTCCTGAATATTCATTGGAAGGACTGATGTGAAGTTGAAGCTCCAATACTTTGGCCACCTGATGTGAAGAATTGACTCATTGGAAAAGACCCCGATGTTAGGAAAAATTGAAGGCAGGAAGAATAAGGGACGACAGAGGATGAGATGGTTGGATAGCATCACCGACTCGATGGACTTGAGTTTGAGCAGGCTCCAGGAGTTGGTGATGGACAGGGAGACCTGGCGTGCTGCAGTCCATGGGGTCGCAAAGAGTCGGACACAACTGAGAGACTGAACTGAATAGTTGTAGTTCACAGCAGAAAGTCTTTTTCTCACCACTTCCTAAAATGAAGAAATCATCAAAATGCATTTTCTTCCTGCCTTTCCACATCCTCAGTAAACTCAACATCCTCTAATGTTCTGAGAATATTTTCTACCTTACCAGGTATTCATTTTACATTCATTAAAAAATGAGTCAAAGAAAAAAAAACTTCTGCCATGATAGGATTACCTAACTTTTCTCTTTTATGGTCACCCAGTGGAATGGAAAAGAATATAGCTGTTATGGTTCTTGAGTTTTTTTGACATACTTGGCTATGACCTCACCTGAGAGTCAGCTAGAAGTTCTAGTCAATTTAAAAACAAAAAGCTACTTTGAATCCTGCGTCCACAATTGCTGAGTCCCAGCTTTCAATGTCCCTGATGTGTATACTAGTGCCTTTGCTCCAGAAAATAAATGTTCAAACAAAAGTGTTGAAGAGCAGCATGAAACACCCAGGATAATGTAAAGGAGTTCTCAGTCACATAACAATTAACAAACCAGTTCAACTATCATCCCAAACCACCAGCTGCTTATGGAACATACAGCATGCTCACTTTGAGTCTGGTCAGTGCCTACAGCCCACAAAGTTCTTCCCACAAGCCAAGCGAAAGTTCTTCCCACAAGTCAAGCGAGTGGTTCCAAAGTACCTCGTCTATATAGTCTTACTGATATGGGCACCAGATTAAAAATGTGTGCTGTTGACATAACGTGAGTCCTCCTGAGGCTTGCCAAGGGCTTGTCCGTGGTCACTCAGACAACCTTCCAAAGATACTTCAATAGCCACTTCGGTGGTCTGTCGTCTACTGAGGCCATCACTCTGGGACATGTCCAGAGGGGGACAGCCATTGTGCTCCGCACAGCCATTGACATGGGCCAGTGGCAGGGCCCCAGGGGGACAGCACAGCTGCTTGGCACAGCTCTTGGCGATGCAAGGGAAGCTGCAGAGCAACTGCAAGTCCTTCTGCTCCAGGGGTTCCTTCAGGTCTGCCTTCTCAAACTGGATGGTCACACTGTGAATTCCGGCGTTGTGGAAGATTTCTCGAATTTTACTGTTAGCATCCTGATCTCCCCCATCCTGCTGATACTTGATGTGCAGAGTGGCAATGATCTTCCCACTTATAAGCTCCCAGATGTGGACCTCATGGACACTGCTAATTCCAGGCACAGCAGAGAGCTTACTCACTAGAATAAGGAAGAGAAAACAATTGCCAAGGTGAGGGCTGTAACTGGAACACGGAACCACCGTGGGACAGGTAATGTCCCTTTACACCTTCTCACCAGAATGATGTCATTATTAAAAATAAAGAAAGGAAACCAACTGTACCTGTATGAGCACATTTCCCCATAATCTTCTTCTTCCTCTCTGAGTTCCTCTAACATACAGGGTTAACCCATAAAAGGCAATTGAAGAAAATATGATTCACAACAACCCTCCCAAAATGCCCAGGTTGTTGAGTGTACAAGGCATTAAGTGCTCTGATGGACTGGCATGGGAATATAAAATAGGATGCCTTTTTTAAAGGGGATTTGGCAATATAGATCAAAAACTTTTAGCAGCAATTCTAATACTAGGAACTTAACTGAAAGGAAACAACCAAATATTTACATATGAGAATGGTTTGGGCAATACTTTTTGTGTTAATGAAAAAAAAAAATGGAAACAGCAAGGAAATAGTCAATTATGTGACAGATGGTGACATAGCTGTGAAAGAGCAAACTGCATATTTAAGGCTATGAGGAAAGGTACGTAAGGTAAAAGCCAATAGCTGGACTGTATATGCATGATCTTTTCCCCCTTTTTTAATGAAACGGTGTATATACACATACAGAAATTTTTAGGCAGATAAAGTCTTGTTTCCGTGAATGACTGACACAAAAATATTGAGTGTTAATTTCTGGGTGGTAGGATTATGAGAGATTTCTATTTCCTTATTTAGGCTCTTCTATATTTTTCATACTTTCTAGCATTTAGAAACATGGTATTGGACAGTGAATCCAAGCAACCTATAGCCAGCTAGTCTGAATTCCGGTTTAGCCATTTACTACCTGCAGGAGCTGCATGACCTTACCCAGTCCCTCTGTGCCTCAGTTTCCTTACCTGGAAATTAAGATAATCACAGTACCTCATAGGATTATTTTAAGATTAAAATGAGTTAATATAAGCAAAGCATCTGGACAATATTACCTAGCATGTAATCAGTGCCATTAAAGGGTTGCTATTGTTATTACAGTCTAATTTTAATATGAATATCTGCTTTATATACATATACATATATATGTGTATGTGAGTGAAAGTCACTCAGTCATATCCAACTCTTTGTGACCCCATAGACTACATGGTGCATGGAATTCTGCAGGAGAGAATACTGGAGTGGGTAGCCTTTCCCTTCTCTAGGGATATATACATATACATATATATATAACTCTGTTAAAAGGCAATAAAAGAATATATATCACAAATTGCCATTGGGTTGGCCAAAAGTTCGTTCAGGTTTTTCCAAGATGTTATGGAAGAACCCCAAACAACTTTTTGGTCAACCCAATACATGTTTATTTTGCTTTTTCCATGAGGAAACAAGCCCCTGGAAAAAGCCTGCTTCACCTCTGTCCTCCCCAGCCTGCAACACTGCACAAAGATTAGGCATACAGAACAGTCACTCTGTAAATCACGCCTCTGGAGGGAAAGCCGAGCCATGGTAACACGGTTTATTAAGACCCATCAAATCTAATTTCAGCTAGTTGTCATGAAATAAGGTCTTCCAGTTTTCAGCCACATAGTGGGCCTGGGCTTTAGTTCATGTTCACTGTTTCACCGATGAAGTAATGATAGAAAAATAGCAAAGATTCATGAAAAAAACAGTGTTTTCCTATAAAAAATATTCTTTCCATTTAGAAACACTAGAACTAAAGCTGTACATTCAGTTTCTCACCAACATCTGGAGAGCTCCCATTTAGACATTCTAGAAGGTCTCTAAAAACACTCTCAGAGGCACATAAGCTGAAGTGAGAGCTTGACCTTCTGTTTGAGCAAAGCAAAGAAACAGACTTCACTGCTGAATGAGTGGATTGAAACATGGTCCATCTTCCTGTGTTTTAAGACACACAGTGACTTGCATGCCCACAAAAATCAATTAACTAGAAAGCAGGATCTAGAATATGAAGGAGTGACTCATATTTTCAGAATAGGGGGAATAAAAATCTTGCCCTGAGCAGAGTGGCCTTATCTGAGTTAGAATAAATCCCTGACATGAAGGTCAATAAATCGCCTAGGAATATTAATAGGGACTGCCCAAGGAACACATTCTCAAAAACTCACAGTAAAGTCAGAGAATGACAGGCTAAAAAGGACCTCTGGTTCTTGGAGCTGCGAGTCATCTTAGTAGCTGTAGTCGTCTACGAAACATAGGAGGATGTCTCAATTGCTTGGTGATTTAAAATGTTTCAAGATACATAAATCAAACACTGCTCTGAAATAATGCGGCGCTTTGGCCTGAAGAACATTCAGTGGGCAGCAGTTTGAGATCAGAATGGCATGACTTACTCAGCTCTTCCATGTTGACGCCTTTGGGGACCATCTGCAGCAGAATGGCAGCCGTCTCCTTGATGAGTGGGAAGGCGGATGATAAAATGATGATGACCATGATGACAGTCAGGCTGGGGTCAATGTAGCACTGCCAGTTACACGGGTCCTCGCGCTTCAGGGGAAGCACGTAGAATATGATGGCCGTGATCACCACCACCACTGACCCCAGGGCATCCCCCATCACATGCAAAAGTACCCCTGCAGGGAAGAAAGAAAGACCAGTCAAGCCCAGATCCACGTGTGGGAGCCACGCGACACTCAGTGACTTGGCTTCCCAGCTCTATGAATACCTGTTGCTACTTTTTTTCTGTTCTGTTAGAACAGCAGGCTGGATTAGAAAGCAAAAACAATGACCATTGCATCACAGAAAAACAAAACTCCAGACCACCATCCCATGACCCAGAGAACCGGGAATAGCCTAGGAAGATTCTGAGCTGCAAACACCTGCGGGAAGACGGACTGGGCTAAAGTGCCACGTTCCCTTCTCTAAATGCTTCTGCCTACTTTTCACTTAGCCTGTGGTCACTTAAGCTGCATTTGATTTAAGAGATCCTCCGGAAGGTCCCCACTAAAGAACTCTTTGTCTCAATAAAATATCATTTAAATTCTACAGATAATAACAAAAATTGGGGTTGCCTTTACTTAAGGGAACCACTTTGAAAAACTTGAATTATGATATAGAAAACATGTCATCCCAGCAAAGAATATCTAAATGTCCAATCATTTGTTGGACATAGACTAAATAAACCATGCTTAGTCATTTAGTCCTATCTGACTCTTTGCGATCCCATGGACTATAGCCTGCCAGGCACCTCTGTCCATGGGGATTCTCCAGGCAAGAATACCAGAGTAGGTTGCCATACTCTCCTCCAGAGGATCTTCCCAACCCAGGGATCAAGCCCAGGTCTCCCACATTGCAGGTGGATTCTTTACTGTCTGAGCCACCAGGGAAGCCCAAACTAAACTGGGATTTAGTGAATTAGGTGAAGATTTGTCAGAAGGATTATACAGTATAAACATAACATTTTGGTTTTGGTTGTTTTTTTTTTACTTTCTGTATATCAGAATCTTTCTCTTCAAAGTATGGCTGGCAGCTTCAGGATCACCTAGAAGCTCGTGAGACATACAGAATCTCAGGCCCCACTTCCAATCTTCTGAGTCCAATTCTGCATTTTAATAAGATCCCCAGGTGATTCAAAAGATGATAAAAATTTTCAAAGCGCTTCTCTGGAAGAAAGCATAGAACTAAGAAAGATCTGCTCTGTCTCTCCAGGTATCCCAGATTCACTTACTAGAATTAATAATGATCTAAAATACTAACAAACTCATTCATGGCTGCGACTGAATTGTCCCACTTAGAAGAGGCTAACTTCCTCTTGCCAGCTTCTGAGTAGCATCATGGTGTCACAGGGCATTTTGAAAACATACCAAATGTAAATTGTGGCAACTTCCCCCCACCAAAGAAGCACAAGAATAAAAAGGAATCCCCACATCTCCTTCAGGCTGAGTATTTACTAATGGCAATAGGATCCTGATTCAATAAATACATTAAACAGTCCAATTTTTAAATTCTGTGCCCACTCTGTCCATCCCGTCCCCACAGGAGTGTCTTACTTCCCAGTCCTCAGCCACCAAGAAAAACTCAAAATGTTCCCAAGAGTTGGTCTCGAGAAGAAACTGAAGATCAAAGTTTTAACCTTCCCCAGGGCAGTACAAAACACTACCATAAAAATATAAAGACCAATTATTGCCTTTATGCACTCAACATCATTTTCACTGCCTGAGACTGTCATTCTCTTTTTTCACTCTTCATTTAGACTATAAGTAACATAAGGGTGAGGGCTGTACCCTAAATTTCCTTTGTTTATATTTTAGCACTGGAGGTATACCATCTAGACACTTAAAAAGTATTTTCTGGTTGATTAGTCGAACTCCCACAATACGAAGTAACTTCTGCCTCTTAGTAAGAATAACTGTAATGACAGCCAAGATATATGTACCAGACATTGTTGTATGTTGCATGTATTGATATTTATACATTAAGTGCTTTTGAGGACTCTCTGAAGTGGTTAGTCTCTCTGTTTTACAAATGAGGAAACTGAAGCACAGAGTAGCTAAGTGACTTATCCAAGATCACACAGCTAAAACGAGTTTGAATGGGGATATAAATCTGCATAGTCTGACTAGAGAACCATTACATATCCTGCCCCATCTAAGTCCCAAATTCAAGTTTCAGGTTCTTCTGAGAAGTCCCACTACTAGCTCCTAAGAAAAAAATGTTCAAACTTATTTTTCACATAATCCACAGTAAGAACCCTATTTTGCATCCTAGCCCAGGCATAAACGTACAGTGAAATAAATATTTCTGGAAAAAACAAAAACCTGTCCTTACACAGGATTCATTACTATTTTTCTATTTCATTCAATTCTAGTTCATTTACTAAATGATGATCATACTCTACTAAATTGATTTTATTACCCAAACTATCGTGACCTTCTATTTGAAAAACTGCTTACAGCATCATGTCACTAAATTCCTGAGAATGGTCACTGCGGTGTGTTTTCCGGCCTCCCACGCAGAAATGGTCTTTATCTTCTGGGGACCACAGTCCACTGGCAGGATTCTGAGATAAGTAGGTCAGTAACTTCTAGAGGGAAGACTATTCCCTGTGATGGGAAATCTCAGGAAAGGCTTCTCAAGAGACGGGCAAGCTTCAAAGAGGAGGCAGACTTCAAAAGGCAATGATGTCCCAGGCAGGGAAACTCAGCCGGAATGTGTTCCAAGCACAGAACTGGAACGAGGCTGCAGACGAAGACTTGTGAGGCAACGTGGGAGACAGACCTGACGGTCTCTCTCTATGACTCCCGGACCTTGTGAACATCAACCTCTTACAGCAGCAAGATTCTCACTGGTGAACTGGGGAGGGTAATAACGTCAGCCTCACTTCCCAAAGCGGCTAGCTCTGAAAAGGCCGCGAAACAACATCCGGAAACCCGCTGAGAAGTAAGCGCACTGAACTGATGGGGAGGCAACTCGTTAAGGGAATCCTCCGTGCTGTTCTGACCAGCACGTTATTTCTCACAATAGCACAGCGATGTCCACACTGCTATCATCTCCCTTACATAGATAAGGAAACTGCAACTCAAAGAGGATACTTTGCTTGCCCAAGGTCACCCAGCTAGTGAAAGGCAGAGACGGAACTCAAACCAGACCTCCCTGCCTAAGCACTTTCCTCACCCGCTCTACAAGTGACCTGGGCCCTGAAACCTGGGGCCCTTTGTTGCACTGCTTGCAACTGGACAAAGGCCTCCTCCAGCCACAGTATACAAAGAAACTATAAGGGACTAAAAATAGCTGGGTGTATGAGCAGCTGGGGCATATTATGAATAGTAAGGATTCCCTGGTGGCTCAGGTGGTAAAGCGTCTGCCTGCAATGTGGGAGACCCGTGTTCGATCCTCGGGTCGGGAAGATCCCCTGGAGAAGGAAATGGCAACCCACTCCAGTACTCTTGCCTAGAAAATTCCATGGATGGAGGAGCCTGGTGGGCTGTAGTCCATGGGGTCGCAAAGAGTCGGACACAACTGAGCGACTTCACTCACTCAAGATACAAAAAGACCAAAAAGCCCAACTTCCACTTCTGAAGAGCCTGGAGCAAAAGCAAGTGACTGAGGATGCCCTCCACGCACACATCACTACCAAAGAGGTAGGCAAACCACCTATGTAAGCCAATTCTCCAACCCAATCCCTGGCCCGGCCCCCACCTTCACCCCATATAGGGAAACAGCTGAACTGTTTCTTGTTCTCACCACCCCCAACCCCCAAAATGCAGGAGAGGTGGGTTCCATTCCTGGGTCCAGAAGATCCCCTGGAGGAGGAAATGGCAACCCACTCCAGTACTGTTGCCTGGAAAATTCCATGGACAAAGGGGCCTGGCAGACTATAGCTGTGGGGTCGCAAGAGTCGGACATGACCGAGCAGGTAAACAACAGTAGATTACCGGAGTGCCTGCAGTTTGCTGAGACCCTTGACTTTCTTGTCTGGCTTCTAGTCAATTTTTATTGATTAAGGAGGCCAAGAACCCCGGTCAGTAACAGTGGGGAAGTAGGGGAGACTGTTAAAGGGTAAGGGTGAGGCAGTAAATGAGTGAACAGAAGGATAGAAACATCTAGAAAGGAGCATTGGCACTAGAACAGCAAGTCCTTGACTGTCTGCAGTGTTAGGGCCTCATTCTGGATGCAATAAAGGTTTCAGAGCAGATTCTGCTGAGACCTCATCTGTGACTCAGAAAGATAGATCAGGCAGTAAGTACCGTCTGAGAGGCAAAGACTGCCACCTGGTAGATGACCCAGTCACCTGATTAGTCACGGTGCTCACAGGTAGCTCTGCAAAACCAGGACCCTTAGCCCTCATTTGCTGTCTTTAGAGAAAAACAAAACCAAAACACTGGCATATAGTTGGAAACTTGATATAAGTTAATGTGTGTCTCAGCATGTATCAGTGGTACTGAATTTATTGAATAACTGGAAATATAGTACCTTAGCACTGGGCATTAGCAAGTGGCTGAGGAAAGATGGGAGATCTTTCTTAATGGGTAAAAAAAAAAACACAAGAATTAAAAAGAAACACCTCCTCAAGAGGGAGGGGATATATGTATACGTAACAGCTGTTTCACATTGTACAGCAGAAGTCAACACAGCATTGTAAAGCAATTAAACTCCAATTAAAAAGAAAATAAAAGAAATACTTCATCCCAGGAGATTTCTTTTCAAAAGAGGTCAAGATTGTTATTCATCCATTTATATTTAGACTGAAATAAAAAGGGTTAATTGTCTTTCTGATACCCTGTTGCGGTTTTTCTTAGTGGATCATGTTTGAGCCTAATAAATAAAATCAACCACAACAAAGGGCACTTGTTTCTCTGATGAGAAGTTTAAAGAAATGTGCTTTTGCTGTGCTTTGCAGCAGAAGATGGGGTATGTTTTTTAGAAGGCATTTTTTATTCCATTGAAATACGAAAATCAAGAAATGGCTTTTGCCATAGTATTCTTAGAAATCAAAACCAGAAAGTTACCTAAATGTCCATTAACCAAGAATGGATAACTATAGGGTGGAATACTCACACAACGGAACACTGTAATGAAAATGAATGATTTAGGACAACATTCAACAATATGGATGAATCTCCTCAATGTAATGTTGAGTAGAAGAAGCTGGGCAAAAACTACCGACTATAAGATTCCATTCATATAAAGAACAAATGCAAGTACAATGAACCCATGCTGTTACAAGTCAGAGTAGTGGTGACCTGGGAGGGTGGCTAGTGACTAAACAGGAGCATGTGGGGGGCCTCCCTGGGGTGATGGTATCTTCTGTTTCTTGATCTGGGTGTTGTACATGGAAGTGTTCAGTTCACTAAAATCCACTGATTGCATATTTATGATCTGTGTACTTCTGAGTATGTATATTATACTTGAGTAAAATTTTTAAGTTAAAAAAAAAAAAGACATGGTTTTTGTTCACAAGACTTCCCATCAGCTGTTTGTTCCCTTGAGTGTCTGGGAAGGACAGTCTTGCTTTCTAAAGCAATGTTAGAAATGCAATCATTCAGTGGACTGTGGACACTGGAGAAGCCAGCCACCCTGGTGGAGTCCAGAGGCAGTGAGAGATGACAGAAAGAGCCAGAAACGGAAGCCCAGGATCCCAGCCCTGCCTCCACTGTTAGCTGGGGTGACTTAGGAAGTCACCAGAACCTCTGGTGACCTCCTTTTGCTCATCTGTAAAGTGAAGACCATGGAGTCTAAGTTCCCCAAGGCCTTTCCAGCTGTAACACGCTGTGATCTTTCTCTGAATGAGGACACAGGATTCAAGGTAAGGCCAGCTTGTCCCTCGGCCTGAAATACAAACAGGCTCCTGTTAACCACAGCCAGGTACTGAGTTCACCTGCCCCTGAAGCAGCTTAGGTTGGAGCCCAGCAATTCCACTCACCACCTGAAGCACAATAGCATCCCGCTCTTCAGGTTGTTCTGAATGCTAAGTGACCCATTCATGAATGGCGCCTAAGAGCAAGTGTGCCCTCCATAAAAATGCTAGCTCCCAGATGGCTCAGGCCTCCCAGATGTCTGAGCCCTTACACAACAACCCCATGACATGGGTACTACTGCTATCCTCATTTTAAAGATGAGGCACTGGGAGGCTGAGACAGATTCAAAAGTTGCCTGAAGTCATCTGGTTCTTAAGTGGCAGAGCCCAGACCCAAACCCAGGCAGCTTGAGCCCAAACCCAGGCTTTTTGCCTCTGAATTCTTTACCTCTATGGGAGCTACCAGTGCATTTTGTTAGCCCCTGTGGACCACAGGGCTCAGCTAGGTACGGCAAGGCACTTCACCACTGATGTTTTTCTACCCAGGAGTTCCAGTAGCTGTGGAGTGAAAATTAGCAGGATCATCCAATTTTCCCTTACATATGTTTCCTAAACAAGGTCACAATGTCTACTGGGACCTACTCTTCATTCTTTGCTACTTTCCACCTACCTGTTCTCTTTCTCAGAAAAATAAGATGAGGATGAATAACCAACAAGCTCACATATGTGGCATCTTAAAAAAGTTAAAAAACAAGCTCACAGATACAGAGAATAGATTGGTGGTTGACAGAGGTGGTGGCAGGGAACGGGGTAAATGGGTAAAATGGGTAGATGGAGTCAAAAGGTACAAGCTTATTATAAGATAAATAAGTCCTAGAGATGCAATGTACGTCATGGTGATTATAATTCATAATTATATCCCATATTTGAAAGTTGCTAACAGAGTATATCCTAAAATTTCTCAAGAGAAAATAAAAACTTACTATGTATGGTGGCTCAGACGGTAAAGCGTCTGCCTACAATGTGGGAGACCTGGGTTCGATCCCTGGGTAGGGAAGATTCCCTGGAGAAGGAAAAGACAACTCACTCCAGTACTCCATCCCATGGATGGAGGAGCTTAGTGCAGGCTACTGTCCATGAGGTCGCAAAGGGTCAGGCACGACTGAGCGACTTCACTTCACTTCATGTATGATGATGGACATTAACCATGCACTGCTATTAATCTGTTAATATTTATACTGTGGTGATCACTTCACATATCATACAAAGATCAAATCATTATATTATATACCTGAAACCAATGTTATATGCCAACTATATCTCAATTAAAAAAGAATAAAAACAGAATGTACTTTGAAAAGGTAAAGTGCTATGATGGTGAACTCCATTTTTAAAATTCACTAAATTATATATATATATATATAAACCAAACCTTAAAAAAAAGGATAAATTAAAGGATTATGATTTTTCATCATAGATTCTCTTTCCAAAAAGAGTCACCACCACACCTTTTAGAGATTCCCCTATTGCAGTTAACTTTTTTAAAAACTAATTTATTTAGAAATGTTTAGGAGCCCATGTGTTGCTGTTGTTCTTTTCTGCTTTTCTCTCTGGATTCATTCTGGATATCACTTTATAAAACAGATGTGAGATTCTCAGAACTGAAGGTATCTTCTGTATTGCTTGTTTTTCTTTGTAATATTTACCTCTAAGCCCCAATTCCAGCTTCCCCAAACCAACTAAAGATAAAGGGCTGCATAATCTTTGTTCTGGCTTTCCTGGTAACTCACTATAAAGAAACTGCCTGCAATGCAGGAGACTCGGGTTTGATCCCTGGGTTGGGAAGATCTCCTGGAGAAGGGAATGGCAACCCACTCCAGTGTTCTTGCCTGGAGAATCCTATGGACAGAGGAGCCTGGTGGGCTATAATCCATGGAGTTGCCAAGAGTCGAACAAAAACTGATCAACTAACACTTTCGCTTTCACTCTCTGTTGAAATTCTCCATCAGTTTGGGGATTGACCCTTCTTGAATCTCTCTGAAGAAAAACCTGTGCTCAAGAAGTTGGAGACGGGAGATGTAGTATACCATGTTAGTGTCCAGTGAGAAAACTTTTGAAATCTCAGTGCTGACCTTCACCCTGGGTCTGTGACCCTGAGCTCATGGTAGAAGAGATGCTAGTGATGTGTCTTCCTTCTCTCTCCCCGAACCCCCACTTTGGACATGGAGGTGGAGATTCAAGTGAACCAACAGACAGACCCATCACAGGAGCATATTTCTGGCCAAAATAAGTGAAGCAATGAGGGTCACTGAGCAAGTTCACTTGGGGCATGACCTTGGATAGATCCCACCCACTCTCTTCGAATCTTTGTCAAAATGATACTCAATTCAAACAGGCTGCGCTTTATGTTCACAATATCCATGGGTGGGCAAAATGGAGCAGTAGCAAGCCAGAGATCTGGGAGGCCCTGGAGCAGGCAGCATGAGCATGAGACTAAGTAGAGCAAGGATAAATCATTAGCAACTCTGTCTCCTGAGAATCGATGCCACCATTAGGCAAGAGACTAAGGTCATAGTCTCTACATGTAACCCGCCAACTTTCTAACACACCTATGAAAAGGCAAACAGAAATGAAGAGTTCAGCGCAGTCCATATGTAACACTTAAAAGGATTTCAACTTAAGCCCAAGTCAAGCCTACCTCTGATATTCAGGGCTTCGGACTTTTTCTCCTTTTTCATCGTCTCTTCTGGCTCATTCTGGGTGTTCAGGGAATCACCTGCATTCAAAGAAGAAACCTCGTGTTGTGTATAAGTTCTACAAGCAAAAAGAACCAATGGACTCAAAACACAGTTTTGTTATTTTCAAATCCTACTACCTTCCCAGATTCCCGCCTCTCCAAACACGCAGCCCAAGGGAGCAATTTTGGCCTTGAAATTAGCCTTGTGACTGGCCGCTGGACTTCATTCACACTCCCATGTGAGTTAAAGATTAAAAAAAGAGAGAGAGAGAGGCATGGGAACCCACCCTCATCCCCCCCAAACCTTTAACTTGCAAAGGGACTGAAGGATGGGCAAAGGGGGAGGAGGGCAAACAAGGGGCAGATAGCGTACAATGGAGGGAGAGGGGTGCTATCTGTTGCGCAATAATAATAACTGATCTCCAAGGAAATCAGTACTCCTACACAAGGAGACTCCTATGCAAGAGGGAGGGGGAAAGAGGGGCCCAAGGATCCAGGAGGAAAAAGAGAAATTGTAGGAATATGTTCAGTCAGCGGCAGACACCTAAAGCCGGCCTGCAGTGGAAATCGATCACTTTTAAGCAGGCAGGTATAAAAGAGGGCGAGGAGGAAGGGACCACGCAGGAGGAGGGAAGGGCAACGCGGGCCAGAGGATGCAACCGAAAGGCACCTGCTACGTTTGAGAACACGGTGGCCCCCTTCTCATCCTTCCTGTCCACCGAGGCCGCGCGGAGGGTCACGGCCGAGTCGCGGCAGGGGGCGGGCAGGGCGCCGGCGTGCCAGCCACAGTCGGTGCCTTGCGGATCCCCGAAAGCGCCGCGGGTGCCGACCCCGGCCGCGGGCTGCGGATGCTGCTGCTGCTGCTGTCGGCGGCGGCGGCCGCAGCAGGCGAACCAGGCGGCGCAGTCCTGGAAGATGAGCAGCCCCACCACGTTGACCGCCAGCCCCAGGGCGCCCACGATGAGCACCAGCTCGGGGTCATCAATGCGCTCGGGCCGGGCCAAGCGCAGCACGGCCTCCACGAAGATGGTGAAGCAAAGCGCGGTGAGGAAGACGGCGTTGCTGAGCGCGCCCACCACCTCGGCGCGGGCGTAGCCGTAGGTGGCGCCCAGCCCCCCGCGGGGGCGCCGGGCGATATAGCCAGCGCTCAGCCCCACGCACAGCGAGATCAGGTCCGAGAGCATGTTGAAGGAGTCGGACAGAAGCGCGATGGAATTGCCCAGGTAGCCCGACACCAGCTCCGCCACGAAGAAGGCGACGGTGAGCACGAGCATGAAGAGCAGGCGGCACGTCTTGCCAGAGTAGCGGCCCATCCCGGCCCGGCCGGACGCCCCGCGCCGCCGCCACAGGTGGGGCGCGACGGCCTGGACTCCGCGGTGCCCCGGTCCCCGCCTCCCGGGCCGCCCTGCCCGCCGGCGCCCGGGGCTTCTTATAAGGCGGAGGCGGAGGCCGGCGGCCCCAGTCCTCGCACGTCCAGAGTCTAAAGGAGGGGCCGGGCGGGACCTTCCGCCGCCTCCCCGGCCCCTGCCCCTCCCTCGCGGCTCGGCCTCACTTGGCACGTGGCCACCGGCCAGTGTCTGTGCTCCTAAGAACGGAAGCGGGCAGGGAGGGGAGCTGCCCGAAGGAGAGGGCGTTCCTGCATGGCACTCGCTACAGACACCCCCTGAGCAGCGGTGGGCTTCACCCGACGACCCGCTTCTGAAGTCCCTCGGATCACGCGGGCCGTGACTGTTGACTCAGGGATAAGGACCTTGACTGCTGAGGGGTGTGTTCTCAGTGGTGGACGTGAGCACCTTCGCATACCTGCCCAGACACAGATTCATTCCCCAGTAACCCGGGAGCAACGACCTGTCCCCCACTGCCCTTCCAGTGCTTCCTGCCTTGCATTTCTGAAGTTTGAGCTGACTTGGAGCTCCCACTCCACTACCACCATAGCAGAGCTATTTTATTCCTCTCTTCTTGTTCACAGCCTTCTTAAAGGGCACGTTGTCGCTTCTGTCACCCCTGCATGGCCCAGCATCTTCCCTGCCACCCTTGAGGATCTTGGCTCACAAGGTGGCCTTCCAGAGAAGAGCCGCAGGTAGCCCTGGGGGAGAGTGCAGACTGGACTTCTGTGTGTCCCACCTTCCCACCCAGAGCTCAGAAAGGCAGTTTCTTTGCAGTAGGTGCAGGTCCCTGGGGCACCAAAGAAGCCAAGGTCGGCCCCCTCTGTACTTGTCTGGTTCTCCGTTGGAGAGAGTGTCTCCTCACCCCAGTGGGTCCCTCCCAACATGACCTGATGTTTAAGAGTTCAGTGACTGACCTACATGAAGACTTATTCCAAATAGAGCCTTTCTGTTGACAACAGGCTGTAGTCCAAGTGAACAAGCCCAGAAGAGGGCTGTCTCCTGGACTCCCGGAGAAACCAAGGATAGGTGTCCTGGAAAAAGGGTGTTTGCTCCTGGTCAGTTCAGGGAGTGGGGTAAGGGGAACCCTTGCAGGTTTCCTTTATTGGTTTGTTTCAGTGTTATACCTTTGTCTCATTCTGAAAAAGATCTGAGGGTGAAGTCTAATGATCGCTCTTCTCCCTCCCCCATTCCCCAGCTCCTGAACTTTAACCATTGATAAACACACACACAGAGACACACATCTGGTTTTGGCTTGCTGCTGCTAAGTCGCTTGGAAATGAATAAAAATGTCTCACTCCAAAAAAGCCACAGAATCCATTCACAGAACATTCTAATCCTAGTTCCATCCATTGCCTTAGCCTTGTAAATCATGATCTTGTCTTTTAATGGGCTCAAATGGTAAAGCATCTGTCTACGATGCGGGAGACCTGGGTTCGATCCCTGGGTTGGGAAGATCCCTTGGAGAAGGAAATGGCAATCCACTCCAGTACTATTGCCTGGAAAATCCCATGGACAGAGGAACCTGGTAGGCTACAGTCCATGGGGTCGCAAAGAGTCGGACACGACTGAGCGACTTCACGTTCACGAGGGGCCTTAAAAGGCATGCAAAAACCTCCTGAATCTGAGCATTCCACCTAATATCAGGTGAGCCTTGAAATTCTAAATTCGGGGAGACTATTACGGATTCCTTTCTCACCTCCAGGAAAATATCACTACATTGAGAACTGAGGAAATTGTTCTCTCAAAGTCTTCTCTAAAAATTAATATTAAAATGATCAAGAACTTAAAAGCAGTAAGGAGATACAGGCCAATGAAAGTTTTGAAGCTGAGTGGCTTCACACAAGTTCTTTAATTGTCCGGGCCAGTTTTAACTACTGTAAAGAGGGAATAACAACAGTGTATTCTCATCGGGTTATGAGGATTGAATGGGTTAGTAGGTATAAAGTGACTATAACAGTGATATTGTAACAGATTATAATAGCAAGCAGTCAATANCAAGAAGTCAATAAATGTTAGCTGCTGATTTAAAAAAAAAAAAAAAAGCAGACAGGAAGAAAAAGAAGGTACGGAGTGAGGAAGAAGAAACTGGACAAGAAGAGGGAAGAAGGAAGTGATCCAGAGGGCCACACTCAGCTCAGTTTAGTCTGGTTGCTCAGTCCTCTTCGACTCTTTGTGACCCCATGGATTGCAGTACACCAGGCTTCCCTGTCCTTCACCAACTCCCAGAGCTTGCTCAAATGCATGTCCATCAAGTTGGTGATGCCATCCAACCATCTTATCCTATGCTGTCCCCTTCTCCTCCTGCCTTCAATCTTGCCCAGCATCAGGGTCTTTTCCAATGAGTCAGTTCTTCACATCAGGTGGCCAAAGTATTGGCATTTCAGCTTCACCGTCAGTCCTTCCAATGAACGCTCAGGACTGATTTCCTTTAAGATTGACTGGTTGGATCTCCTTGCAATCCAAGGGACTCTCGAGAATCTTCTCCAACACCACAGTTCAAAAGCATCAATTCTTTGGCGCTCAGCTTTCTTTACAGTCCAATAACCACTAAATAAGTGGTTATTTAGTTTTGACTAAATAACCATAACTACATATATATATGTATGTATTTGTATATATACACATATAGTTGTGTGTACATATATATAGTTGTGTTGTTGTTTAGTTGCTAAGTCATGTACAACTCCTTGCAACCCCATGGACTGCAGCACTCCAGGCTTCCCTGTCCTTCACTAACTCCTGGAGTTTGCTCAAACTCACTTCCATTGAGTCAGTGACGCTATTCAACCATTTCATAGTTGTGTGCATGTATACATATATAAGAGGCTTCCCAGGTGAAGCTAGTGGTAAAGAACCTGCCTGCCAATGCAAGAGATGCCAGAGATGTAGGTTCAATCCCTGGATCAGGAAGGTCCCCTGGAGGAGGGTACCATTCACTCCAGTATTCTTGCCTGGAGAATTCCATGGACAGAGGAGTTTGGCGGGCTACAGTCCATGGGTCACAAAGAGGCAGACGACTGAAGCAACTTAGCATGTGTGCACGCACACATACATATATATAGTTGGTGTCTGTATATATATATATATACAAACACATCTATATGTATATAGGTTATATATAACCTAAGTTAATCACCAAAAATTTAGACTGTATCTTACAGTTACTATAAATTATGAGGTTTCAGTAGTTTTGTTCATTGAGTTCTGATTCTCTGCCCAACCCTGTGCTGAGCACTTTATAGTCATTATCTCACTTCATCTTTGGAGAAAGAAATGGCAACCCACTCCGGTACTCTTGCCTGGAAAATCCCATGGATGGAGAAGCCTGTAGGCTACAGTCTATGGAGTCGCAAAGAGCCGGACAGGACTCAGCGACTTCACTTTCACTTTTTCACTTCATCTTCATAAGAGCCCCATAACATAAGTACAGGCAGACTTCAGAGAGAGTGCAGATTTGGTTCCAGACCACCTCAATAAAGTGAATATCACATAAAGTGAATCACAGGAGCTTCGGGTTTCCCAGTGCATTTAAAAGTTATGTTTAAACTGTGCTGTAGTCTGTAAAGTTTGCAATAGCATTATGTCTTAAAAAAACGTACATTGATTAAAAATACTTATTGCTTAAAAAATTATAATCGTCACCTGAGCCTTTACTGAGTCATGGTAGTAACATAAAGATCATTGATCACAGATCACCAAAACAAATACAATAGTTATGAAAAAATTTGAAACACCTTGAGACTTTCCATAATGTAACACAAAGACAAAAAGTGAGTAAATGCCCTTGGAAAAATGGCACCAATAGATTTCCTTCAATGCAGGATTGCCACAAACCTTTGATTTGTAAAATACACAGTATCTGTCTTCCAAGCACAATTAATCGAAGCACAATAAAATAAGGAATATTTTGTGCAAATACATGTCTGCATTTACTTTGTAAGTCAGGAACCTAAAGCCCTAAAGATTTTGGATTTTTGTAACATCTTATGGTACAACACAATAATTTGTTAGCCAACCCAATAAAGTGCCTAAGATCGCACAATCTGTAAATGATAGAATAGAAATACTGTCTAGGCATCAGACTCTTCAGTGTACTATCTTTGCCCCTACATTATACTAATTTGATCATTCTTAGCACTTCTTTTGTTCTAAACAAATGAAAGAAATTTTTATAAAGTTCATCATCTACTGGTACAGAACTTGATGTGCTACAATTCATAACATCTGATTATTGCACCAAATTCTTCTACATTGGTGTTTAGCTCAGAAACTAAAAAGACTATTATTTTTAGAAATTGAAAAAGCAGCTGTTATTGTTTTCATTTTTCAGTTCTCCTTGACAAGATGCTTCCTTCAGAGAAAAGAGCAAACATCTTGTCCAAGGCACCAAATTCTTACTCAAAAGAAGAGGTGGCTCTTTTTCTGCACAGCACCTGTCTTCAGACTGCACATACATCATCAAAGGATGGCCCTTTCTCATCATCAGCCCAGCTCCAAACATGCTGAGCATATTACAAACATGATGACTTTTCAAAAGGAAATTGCTTCTCCAGGTAGCTGAGGAATCTTATGTACAAATCAGTTCTTCATTGATAAATTTATATCATATGTATATTTGTAACACTTTGTAACTCAAAGGTATTTTTTGTACCCAAAAGTAGGTATTTCTCTTTCGTGAAGATTTTTAGAATACATTTAAACTTAAAAGATGCTTTAATTGAGGTGACTTTTTTTTAAATAATAAAGGCATGAGACAAAAAGAAGATAAAAATTAGGTAGTGGTCCACACCACTTTGGGCCGTTGATAGAGAGAAACTGTCAACATTTGCATTATAGCCCATGAGAAGGAGGCAGCTCTGATATAAATTTAGAGCTGTGCCATTAGCCTGTCGTAGAGAAGGAAATGGCAACCCACTCCAGTATTCTTGCCTGGAGAATGGACAGAGGTGTCTGGTGGGCTACAGTCTATGGATTGTAGTTGGAAACAACTACACAATTGGACACACAAAAAGTTGGACATGACTCAGCGACTTAACACACACAAACACACACTGGCTCAAGAGTGAGCCAGGCAAGGATTTTGACCTTTGCAAATCAAAGCTGCTTATCACCTATGACTGTTATAGATGCAGGGATATTCTAACGGGCCTCCACAAGCATCGGTTTTTAAGACTGTTTTTACTTATGCTTCAGTCTTATTGTGCAAAGAAAGTGGGAGAGAGAGTAATTTGCTCTCAGAAACCACAGGGAAATTGCACCAGAGGAAGAGAGCTTTTTTCAGGCTAGAAAGATGCAAAGAAGAAAAGGAGATGCACATCTATCTAAATATACTTAGAGGGGATTAGATTAGATCAGACTGGGAACTGGGAACCAAAGATATCTTTCAGAGACAGGAAGGCAAGACACTGAATGACTGATTGGCATCGAGGAATGCACCTCACCAGCCCCAGAGGGAACCAGAGGCAGGGAGCTATTCAAAGTCATCCTTAGAATGGACTTATGGTTGCCAAGGCTGAGGAGTGGGATAGATTGGAAGTTTGGGTTAGCAGATGCAGACTATTACATATGAGAAGGATAAACAACACGGTCTTACTGGGTAGCAAAGGGAACTATATCCGATATCCTGTGACAAGCCATCATGGAAAAGAATATGAAAAAAGAATGTATGTATATGTATAACTAATCTACTGTACTTTGCTGTACAGTAGAAATTAACACAATATTGTAAACAAGTGTACTTCAATAAAATAAATTTTTAAAAATTAAAAAATAGAAGTCTAGTTAAAAAAAAGAAAGTCATCCTCTTAAAGCTGCTGTACCATCTGAAATAAAAGCAACTGGGGAATCCAGAAGTTATCCTATGTCCGTCCCATTGTCATGTGCTGGGGATGTGGAGGGCAAGCCCTTTCTTTGTTTCTTTAGTTCATAGATCTTCAGATGGAGGAGAGGATACCTAAAAAGCACCTGAGGAGCTTTGCCCTCGCCTTGAGTAGGAGCCTGAACATGAAGTGGATGTTCCGTGGGATAAGACGGTAAGGCTCTGGGGAGCAGTGAGTAAGAGCTGATATGAGCTGTAGTTGGAGGGCAGACTATACAGAGCATTTTTTCCAAAGATGGCCACATAGGCAGACCTTGACGCTCCTTCCATTCAGAACAGGTCTGAGGGCTTGACACTCCTTCCATCTTCTCACGTGCTTGTATCTCATACAATCTGAGTTTGGGCCAGAAAGGGCACTGAGGCGTCTACCTCGTTTGATGGGACACTCATGTTTGGAACCTGAGCCACCGCAGACGATGTCTTGAGGCGATGCTCTGTGAGGAAACCAAGCCACACAGCGAGGGCTTGTGTGGGTGGTCCAGGAAGCAGTCCTTTCAGCCCAAGAGCCAGACATATGGTGATGCAGTCTCCGTCCATCACCTTGCTACCCCTCAGCCTTAGAATCTTCCCAGCTGAGGCCTCAGACAAGCTGTTCCCCCTGTGTCCTTTCCCAGTTCCTGCCCAGAGAAGCCTGAGTATAGTATCATCGGATGATTGTTGTTTTACGCCACGATCTGTGATGGCTTGTTACACGGTTAAGTAGAACAAGGAACCACCATGTAAAGATTGGCAAAGCCATACCCAATTTCTATATAATCTGGAGCTATTTGAGAGGAGAAAGTAGGAAGTTAGCATAGAATATGTAAGGTATTATTGGTCTTCCCTGGTGGTTCAGATGGTCGAGAATCTACCTACAGCGCAGGAGACCCAGGTTCAGTCCCTGGGTTGGGAAGATCCCTGAGAGAAGGGAATGGCTACCAACTCCAGTATTCCTGCCTAGAGAACTCCACAGCCAGAGGAGCCTGGCGGGCTACAGTCCATGGGGTCTATTATTAGACGTGATTCAAAGCAAAATGGTTATTATGGATGTGAGGGTTTGCCTGCATCCTGCAGGACTGGTCGGGGACAGAGAAGTAGGACACGTAGGACAGGAAAAAGGAGGGTGAGACACACTGAAGAGGATCGAGGCAAGAACACAATAGTGCGAGGCCACGCCCAACTTAGACTTTGGGCTCACTTGGAAAATGCTTTTCGAGTGAGAAGATCCAACTCAGAGAGGTGAGAGTTGAAGAGATTTGTTTGGAAAGCAGCTGCTTTTGGCAGGCCCCTGAACACTGACTTCATTTCTCTCACTGTGATAAGGGGGAAAAAAAACTATGTTGGAAAAATAAATGCCTGACCCAGAAAACAAGGACCAAATAAAAGGGGGAAAGCCCAGCAAAAACACCAGCCTTATGTGAAAAGGAGCAACTTTAAGAACTTGATTAAACCATGAAACCATGAACAATTCAACTGAGCCTTCTGAGAGAAGAGCAGGAAGAGAGGCGGGAAAACCCTGGAGGCCCCTCCCACACTTCAGAACAGAAGACAGGAGATCAGTCAAGGGCTGTGGGAAGACGGACAGTCGCTGGAGGATCAGAAAGCAGGAGCAGGGACAACAGAAAGAGCTTCCAACATCCACACAGCTTCAGCTAAGAAATCTACGGAGAACGGCCCTCAGGCTGAAGCCAACTTGGGATCGAGGGAGAAGCTTCCTTAGGAAGCAAGAGTCACAGGCCTCAAGGCCTCAACAGCTCTGGAGACGGAGGTGGAGGCAGCAACCCCTGAGACATAGGACTGAGAGCGCAGACAGGGCAGAAATAGAGCTCGAGATGGAAATGGAATCCAGGGGGTTGCTTGCTTGCATTCTCCATTCCGTCCTTCCCCCTCTTTCTCCCTCCCTCTCTTTTTTTCTCTCTCTCTCACACATAACCTGGAGCCTCAGAAGTCTTTAAAGTCTACTGTACAAGTAGGCAGGAATATTTTAAACATTGCTTCCTGGAAAAGGATGCACTGTGTTTTTCAGATACAAAAATCTTGGTAGCATAGTTAACCTCCTGTTGTGAGGCCTGCTGGCAGAGCCAAGTCCGCTGGCACATGCTGACCCACCTCTGAGAGAAGCAGAAACCAAGAAGACTCCATCTGTCAGTCGCCCTTTCTCCGGACACTGTGGAGTCTCTGCTCTGATCCTTGTAAGTGGTAATGAGGGCCTGGCTTATACTAAGTGCTGAGTTCTGGGAACTGACATTTACCTATATTAAGTGCTCTACCTCTGGGTTAATACTATGTGCTTCTGTCAAGCTTTTTGAACTCTTTAAAAAAGTGTGGCAGGACGTTACTGACTTTGAGGTCAAACAATGAAGTGAAAGCCAAAATCCAGAAAGGTGAGTTGAAGCCAGAACCTGACTTGAGGATGTCTGCCCACCAAAGACAAAGGATCTCACCTTGGATTTTAACAGCCATGTGACGGGGTATGATGTAAGAGACAAAACTGAGATCTAGGCACAGTGAGATCAGAGATCCCCTCATAAAGCTCAATCCTTTGGTAAAAGGTTGAATCAAAACAAACAATGAAGTAAAGACACAAAAACTCACTGCCTCAAAGGAGACAGCATGAAAACCTGCGTGTTGCACAGTTGGTTTGGGGTACAGAGAAAAATATCCCCTGCGGAAAGCTGGAACTATCCTCTGGCCTTCATGTGGGAATGCAGTCTAAATTCTCACTATAATTATCATCCTCAAGCAAAGAATTTTTTAACTGCTCACCAGTTTCTAATGGCTTCACGGACCCAAAGAAAAGAAAAGTAAATCTTCTGTGGGAAAATGTATTTACAATCTTCCTCAAAAAATTCCCTCAAAGACAGTTCCATTGATCATGAGTTCACAATAAAACATCATGAAACTCACAAAACATGAAGAAGCAAACCATTTTGAGAGAGGCAGCAAGAATAGTAAACAGCAGAATCGAGCATTCAAAAGTTACATGTTTTAAGAATATAAGATGCAGAAAATAAGCTGAGCATATTTAATATATGGGAATAAGGGAAGGTACGAAAAGTAAAAATAAAGATCAAGGCACTGTAAATGAAAAATAGATTACTTGAGATTAAAAACTCAATAGAAGGCACCCCTATTCCTCCTAGCCAGAGAGTTATCTTGATGCTATCATTTCACGTCACTCTGCAGTCTCTAATGAGCAATTCTTAACATTTGTGGGGGCTCGGTTTTCATTTAACTTATATACTTACTGAACTAATATACTTACTGTTCTAATCCATTTTAGTCATTGAGGAGATGGGTTTCAAAATTACCAAACACTGGACCCAAGGATTATATCCAAAGGAAAAAGTGGTTATTGTAGGAGGTACAGGCCTTGAGAATACCAACATCAATACTCTCCTGATAACTGTCTAGCCCGTCAAGGGAAGCCCCCAGTGCAGGACACGTAAAGTTGGAGAGCACTGTGGGGAGATGATTCCTCTGGTCTTATGTTTCCTTGAGAAGATTGCCATACTGGCTGTGACTGAACCCTTCATTCCCTCTCCATGGGAGAAGTCACTCCTAGGGTAAGGAGGTCTCCTTTTATTGGTGGGTTTAGTGAAAGTCACTCAGTCATGTCCAACTCCTTGAGACCCCATGAACTATACAGTCCATGGAATACTCCAGGTCAGAATACTGGAGACGGTAGCCTTTCCCTTCTCCAGGGGATCTTCCCAACCCAGGGATCAAACCCAGGTCTCCCACTCTGCAGGCAGATTCTTTACCAGCTGAGCCACCAGGGAAGCATTGGTGGGTTTAGTGGAAGGAACAGAAGCCTGNGAGGAGATGGGTTTCAAAATTACCAAACACTGGACCCAAGGATTATACCCAAAGGAAAAAGTGGTTATTGTAGGAGGTGCAGGCCTTGAGAATACCAACATCAATACTCTCCTGATAACTGTCTAGCCCGTCAAGGGAAGCCCCCAGTGCAGGACACGTAAAGTTGGAGAGCACTGTGGGGAGATGATTCCTCTGGTCTTATGTTTCCTTGAGAAGATTGCCATACTGGCTGTGACTGAACCCTTCATTCCCTCTCCATGGGAGAAGTCACTCCTAGGGTAAGGAGGTCTCCTTTTATTGGTGGGTTTAGTGAAAGTCACTCAGTCATGTCCAACTCCTTGAGACCCCATGAACTATACAGTCCATGGAATACTCCAGGTCAGAATACTGGAGACGGTAGCCTTTCCCTTCTCCAGGGGATCTTCCCAACCCAGGGATCAAACCCAGGTCTCCCACTCTGCAGGCAGATTCTTTACCAGCTGAGCCACCAGGGAAGCATTGGTGGGTTTAGTGGAAGGAACAGAAGCCTGGCTCAGCCTCTCCCAGGTTTTATCCTTTGAACAATCTGCCCCTCGGAGTGTCCATCCTCTCTGCTCCTGGGCCCACCTCGATGCCTCCCATTGTTGAGCTGGGCCCTGAAGAAGATGATGGGTTTACTGCTGAGATAAATATTAGGAAGCTATTGGGACATCAAAGGTCCACCTTCCAATTCAGCTTTTATCAAAAACAGAGCTACAATTTTTATTGCCATCTGACTATCTTTGCTCCCTTAGCTCTCAGTTAGTTCTAGGCTCATAAGTGGGCATTATTTATTGGTCCCATAAAGTCCCAACAATGTCATCAATCAACTGGTCAGGAGCTGTAGAGCTGGTTGCCAGCTCCCCTCTTTTCTCTCCCGTAAAATCTCAAGGTGGTTTCTTCAGGTCAAGAATTAGACAGAAAACAGGTGGTCTGTCCAGATAGTTCCTTCTTCACCCTGACTTCTTGGCTGTTCTTCTATCTAAGGAGTCAACCACTAGCTCTCATTGGCCTGAGTGAAGGACTATCATGTTTTTTCTATTGTCTATTGGGCTGATACATTTTTAGAGTTGTCACAGCAGACAAAGAACAAGAGCCCAGCTATACTTCATCGAAAATTACTTCATTCAAAATTCTCTGGAGATAACTTCTCAGATGTAGACAATAAATATCAGGACACAGACTGTGGAAGACATTCTTCTAAGAAAAAGGAGTCTCTAGATACCATTGCCTCATAAAAAAAATGATGATAAGACCAGTATTTGTCATAATCATCAGAGGCAGCTATACACAATGTGATTTATATAAATCACAGTGACTATTGTCTCCACAAAAGAGCAAGAAGAAGGCAAAAGGTAATAAATATATTCTTTATATCCTGTAAGCATCTTACCAAAAGAAAAAAAAATTAGTAAGCTTACTTTTACTCCACTTTGTTGGGAAAGTAAACCTCTTAGTAAGGAAAATGGGACCATCTAGACAGAACTGCAGGAAAATGTTTAAAAGGCAAATCATCCTGAGTTATATATAGAGAGAGATATACATATATACATATATACATGTAGATGGGCTCCCCAGGGGGCACCAGTGATAAAGAACCTGCCTGCCAATGCAGGAGATGTAAGAGATGCTGGTTCGATCCCTGGGTTGGGAATATTCCCTGGAGAAAGGCATGGCAACCCACTCCAGTGTTCTTGCCTGGAGAATCCCATGGACAAAGGAGCCTAGTGAGCTACAGTCCATGGGGTCTCAAAGAGTCAGAGTCAGACACAGCTGAGCACACAGCACGTGGCATGGCCAGAAACAGTGATGGATCTGTATGGATCATAAGTATGGATAACAGCAATCCATGTGGGGGTTGGCCCAGGATGAGTTTGGCTGCCAGTCTATGGATGTGGAGCAGGCAAGGACTTGTCCACTCAGGGACTAACTAATACGACCTTTATTCTTGTCTCTTCAGCCCTTGGACAATCACTATCAACCACCGCCACCAAGTGCCATGTTGAGGAATTTACACACACAATATATTTTCTTCACAATGTCCTGACGAGAGATGATCACCCACTTTACAGATGAAGAAACTGAGGTTTAGTGAGTTGAAGTAACTTTCTGGAGGTCATTCAGCTACTGGAATTAGGGTTCTACCTATGGAGTATTGATTTATACTTTTGTTTTGGCACCTAGTCCTAACCACTGGACCACCAGGGCATGCCCTGATTCGCACTTTTTGACATGCCTTTTGTGATTATTTCCAAATAACTTTTCACTGTTCGTTATTTTTTTTCCCTTTGGTCAAGCAGAGTAGGTTTATAATTAGAGCCCTAGATTTAGCCTTGTAATTCTCTGTCCCCGACCACTCACTCGCTGCATGGCTGTGGTCGACTCTCAGCTTTTGTTTCCTTATCTGAAAAAAACAAACACCAAGTATTCCCTCTTGCTAATTATTTCACAAAACATATAATTCTCCAAATGTATGTGATACACGGCTGGGGTTATCCTCCCACACTTTCACAGCGCCTGACGACTCACAGATGGTAAGAAAGACTTTGGTTTTCATTAAGATTTACCGCAGGAGTCAGTCAAAGTGGCCTCTGCTTATTGAAAGAGCATGGCTGAGAACAAGGACTGGGTCTCTTTATCTCCTTTTTATTTTTTTCTTCAGTCGAATTTGATTTCACGAACGTGAAACAGCACATAGTTTTCAGTCTTCCTTTAATCTTTCTTACTCATTCCCTGTAACTGACCCAGAATCCCGTCCCTGGGCAGCAAGAGAGGTGAGAGGCTAAGCAAGCTGGCCTGAGTGTACAGAAAGAGACCTACAGTCATCTGTGAAGCACTAGGGAAGATGCTGTGATCTGTGACTGGTGCGTGTACACGGAGTGCTCCTGTGGAAGCGAATTGTTCAAAATGCTTGGAAAACAGTTATGACAGATATAGATAAACGGCAAAGTTAAAGCTTCTGGGAATCAAGCATCACGGTTCCCCAAATCATTTAATAATTATTGTTCATTCCAATCCTGCCTCCAAAGTAGAAAAAGAACCCAGGGAACCAATACCTGGAAAATCTTCTTTCCCTTTCCAGTCTGAAAAGCCACCTTCCCTTGTGCAGGTTCTGATCTCTGACTTATTCTGTGGTACTGGCTGCTGGGAGGGAGGCAGCCAATTTCTCCCTGCCCCTCCTACACCCTCAGAGCCCTGCCTACTCTGCTTGTCTCTGGATAAAAACGAGCCCTTAAAGGAAAACAAACCCTATTTGCTTTCAGTGTCTATAGGACTGTCTGTGTGAAATGTTCCCATTCGGCTGTAGCACTCAGACTTAATGAGAAGCTTGGGAAAGCAGCCAATCAGCAGCCTGTTAAAAGCCTCCCTGGCAACGAACTTTGCTGATTACTAGGCTGTCACTGCCCCTAGCGGGTTGGCTGGGAAAATATAATGCCAGAAAGGTGAGGAGAGAGAGTGGCAAAGAGAGGAAGAAAGAGAGAAAGAATACAGTTTAGAAATCAAAACAAAATTTAAGTCAATAAATTCACAGGGAAGGCATTTGGTTAAAAAAATGTTTAATAATAAATACATATTTCAGACCTAAATGTGCCATCCATAAACTGTGTAAATAGCAAGCCTATCCTGGACAGAGCTGCACAAAATTACTTTTGGTTTAAAATAAAAGCCAGTGCAAAGCAAGTGTTAGTCATTCAGTCATGCCCAGCTCTTTGCAACCCCATGGACTGTAGCCCACCAGGCTCCTCCGTCCATGGAATTCTCTAGGCAAGAATACTGGACTGGGTAGACATTCCCTTCTCCAGGGGATTGTCCCAACCCAGGGATCTAACCCTCATCTCCTGCATTGCAGGTAGATTCTTTACCCTCTGAGGCACCAATGTAAGGCAAAGTATTGTTCAAACACAAGTCAAGGAAAAGAGAGTTCTGTCTGTTAAATTTTAAAGAAAACTCAAACATGAAAAATAATCGAAAAAAATGCACACATGAAAGATAAGGTGAAAGTCAAGGAAAATCTAATAAAGTAAATAAGGAGCAGGAAAAACTGCAAACAGAGCAAATTTCATTCCTAAGTCTAGAGAAAGAAGGTAGTGGGTGCCCTGTATTTCCTGAGATCTGAACTGACTTGTTTTCACTCCTCTTTCCTTTCTTCAAACACATTTGTAACTCTCTTCTTCCTAATAATCTCACAAATACAGCCATCCAAATTTGAACCTTAAACCTGTTTGTTTTTTTCTTTTGTGCTTGCAATTTTTCCTTTTTTCATTTTCCTTTTTCTTTAGCTAAAAATATCTGTTCCACCATTATTTTTTCCTGTTGGGGATGGACTCCCACTGACTAGATACTGGTATAAGGCTTCCACAATCCCAGTCTCAGCTTAGTCTTCCAGACATTCTTTACTCCCAGGTGACTTTTAAAATTTCTGACTCCCTCTGTCCAATTCTTCAATGTATCTTATTCCATGAATCCCAGAGAGGTTTTCAAGTCTTAACAGTACATACATTCTGTTTTGTTCACATTTAGAATAAATTAGTGGTCTTCTTTTTACCTTTCTATGATCTCAGACATAAAATATAACTGGTATCAATTCCTATACCAGACAGATAAAACAAGTAAAAGATCCACAGAACTGGAAGAGACTAAAGGCTTGCTAAGTACAAAATTCTCTTTGGTCACATATTCCACCAAAAAAAAGTGATGGATTATTTGATTCTGATCACTCAACCAGGAGATACAATAGTTCTTTAGTTTATAGGACTTTAAAACCCTTCAAGTTAGAATTTGGTATATAGAAAATCTTATTCCTAAATTTGGGTTGAATCTTTTGAAATCAAGAATCATTTTGCTTCATATTTTATACCAGGAGGTCCTGGTATAAATCAATATGTATAGATTGATCACATTTTTTCTTAGACTAGGAGACAATTGGGTTAATGTCAGTTTATGAGATTCATCTAAGCCAAATATTGACTCTTTAAGTTTATTTAGCTAATTTGAAGGATATTAAAATATATGTTTTAGGGAAAGTGATAAATATGTAACTCAAAACATAAATGCTAAGACACTAAGTAGCTATCCTAAAATCACTAGGAGGATTTAAACACTCTAAAATCTCTAAGAGAAGAATTCAGCAATACCAAAAGCTACCAAAGTAATAATTCTAACATAGAACATGGACCTTAAAGCATTCGCTACATGTGTGCATAGTACCTAAAATAATAATTTAAATATAGAATATGAATCTTAAAGCATCATCTATATGTATGTATAGTACCTATCATTATAACTGTTTAAAGAAGACTAATATACAGCATCAAACATTTCAAAAGGAGATAGATACTCTAGAATTAAGGCAGTAGAAATCCATATGGTCAGGGTAAAATATTTGTCTTTAAGCCTCTTCTTATCTGAATATGAACATAAACATTAGAAATCACTGCTTCCCAAACAAGAGCTGAACCTAAGATCTACCTGATAATAATTCAATTTATAAAAACAGAACAATAGTTAACTACCAATTTTCATGTTGGTCAAGGAGTCAAACTCTTTGCCTACATTGCTTTTACTGCTGCTGCTGCTGCTGCTAAGTCGCTTCAGTCGTGTGCAACTCTGTGTGACCCCATAGACAGCAGCCCACCAGGCTCCCCCGTCCCTGGGATTCTCCAGGCAAGAACACTGGAGTGGGTTGCCATTTCCTTCTCCAATGCATGAAAGTGAAAAGTGAAAGTGAAGTCACTCAGTCATGTCCGACTCTGCGACCCCATGGACTGCAGCCTACCAGGCTCCTCCGTCCATATATGCAGGTAAATATCATATGTCAATGGAAAGAAAAAATTAGAATTAAAAACACATGGTAAGTTTAGCAATGTCAGTACTAACCATTGATTTGATCAGCTTCCTTGCATTATACTTAGCAATAAATATTATTTTCTTATATCAAATATGTGAATTTTATGATCTTGAACCTCCAGTACATGATGACTGACGTAAACAAGGCATATGATCTCAAGTTAACTATTATATTTTACAAAAGATGAGGCCCTAACTAGATTCATTAAATAAAATAAAGATACAGACTCTAGTTTCTTGTCTGTTCCCTTTTATACCTAACACATACTATAGGTGTTTTCGAGATGCATCTTCTACTAATAGGAAAATTTAGACAGAGATAGAATATAGGACTGCTCCCAGCTGGGAAAATTTACAATAGCAGGAAAGACAGGAGGAATAGAATAAAAATGCAAAGTCTTACTCTGAGGTCCCCTACTGAGTTACAGGACCCTCTGACTAGTGAGAGAAAACTTTCCAGCATCAAATAAGAAAAATCTTGAAATTTCTTAAAATCCAGATAAGCAATTAGAATTCAATGATACTGGATGATCACATAATTCAGATTGCATTGTGATTTCTTTAAAACAACAATAACTAGTCTATACCAAGAGCCTATTAAGTGCTAAACACTTAGAATGCCATTGAGTCCTTATTGACTCCAGATTACAGGTGGGCCCACAGCCAGGGGAAGTAATTTGACAGCTGCCCTGTAGGAGAACCATGATTTGGACCTGGTCTCTTCATGCTATAGGACTTTTAACAAAGCACTGAAAATTGCTTTTCTGCAAAAAGCTTTTAACATATATTTTAAAAATTCCTTTTGTGGCACTAAAGAAACATGGTTCCATCTAATAACTTATCTTTTGGATTCCACGTTTTTCAATGTATTGTTCTCTTCTGAGATTTAATTTGATCTTTTGACAGATAATCCAATGAGTTTGGTACCCACTCCTAAGTTCCTCCTAAAGATTTACATGTAAATACTTTCCTTTTTCTCAAACAAGACAGATGCCTATAATAAATAGATACAAATATTTCGATTCAGAAATAGAGCTCAGTTTACTAGATCATCTTTATTTTTTCTTTCTGCATTTTACATCACATTCCTTAAATATATTCTTAAGAGGCTATCCACCTAACCAGTGGTTTTTGAGCCTTTGCTCCAAGTGAGCTGGTTATGGAGCCTAGCAGTTTTTGAACACTTGGGAAGAGGCGGGAAGAAAATTAAAATACTTTTTTAAAATTCAAACACAGTTGTGTCACATCTGGATAGACAAAAGGGAGTCCCTAAGTAAAGGAGACAGCTTTGCGTGGCACATCCACATTCTGGCAGAGGACTCCCTCTATGGCCACGGTTTATCACTCTACCTGTCTGCAAATTTTTCATCCCCAGCCACTAAAAAAGACCCCTACGTGGTCGGCTGCCACCCAGCTCATAAGGAACTTTGGACTGGAAGTGACACTTTGGAGAAAGATCTTTAGTAAAGTTCAGGGAACGAAAGACTGATGGAATGAATGGAGCCTCGCTCCACAGCACCCCCAGGGGCCCCCAACATAGCAGCTGGCAGGACTCTGACCAAACTACAACATCTGAGGAGGCGTTTACCTGCTTCGGCGTCTCCCTGGGGCCCCGGTGCCGCGCAGTAACAGCAGTCCAAGAAGATGGCATAGTTGAGAATATTGAAGAGTAGCCCGATGACTCCAGCACTGAGAACCAGCAGCGGCGTCTCTGTCTTCTGCGGATCAATATATCTTTTGACAGCTTCCACCAGGATGCTGAACATCAGGGCCACAGCGAAAACGGAATTGCCAAATGCGCCCACGACATCTGCCCGGAGAAAGCCAAACGTGCTTTTCCGGTGCTGCTGTATACTGCTGGCCCTGACGCCAAACAGACCGATGATCATGGAGACTAAGTGGGAGAGGACTGCAAAAGCATCGGAGGTCAGCGAGAGGGAGTTGCCTATGTGGGAGATCACTAGCTCCATCACGAAAAGGAGCATGCTCACAATGCACATGAGGATTAAACGGAAACTTCTTCCTGAGTATCGCCCCATGGCGCTCCGCTGTCCCTCTCCTCTTCCTGGGAAGGCTGAGCTCTTAGGGGAGCAGATGTAGAGATCACAGCTCCTGGATAGCTCTCCCCTGCAGCCTTCCAGCGCCTGTCATATTTGAAAATCACTTTTTACAGGCTGCTATAAAGCCATAAAACAGTTTAAAGGGCAATTAAGCAAGAGATGTCACGTGAGCGGGGACTTATGGAAATAGAAGACACCGACTTCCAGATATGAACCGGAGGGGCTTCTTTTGCTCATTTGTGTGTATCATTACAAAAGTCAAGAGCCTCTGTGTCTGAATTATGCACAAACTCACATATAGCTATGGACTTTCTGGATTCCACACTCTGTGTTTGCAACAATCGCTGTGGCATTTTACATAAACAATCATATCTTGTCAACCTAGTGTGTGAGTGGCTTTTAATTCTGTATACTGCATGGAACAGGGAATATTCTAGGGGTCAGTAATCCAGAGATTAGAGCTACAGTAAGTGAAAGCCAAAAAACAGCTAGGGTGATTTTTTTCTTCTGCCTTGTGCACTGATGTGGAATAAACAAGCACCCCACTTCCAAACCCTTTCCATAAATAAGACAAGAAAAACATTCTTCATGTTTAGGACCTTTAAAGGAGCTAAAGACATAATCCCAGTTAGTTTTAGGAAGAAAGTCAAATTACAATGTCTTGATTTAACTGAGGTAAGAAGACATTTTTGCTTTTAATCTTATCTTCTGTCATGTATAAGCCTTAAAGGTTTACTAGTTCCCAAATATCTAAAACAACAGTAGCTGCTGTTGTTTTGAGTAGACTGCCTACAGTCAATCCTTTAAAGAAATACAGATTGAAATGGCTATACCCAATCCTAACTGAATTTGAAGTCTGACTGTGATGGCTAGTTTTATGCATCAATTTGACTGGGTTTGCAGGTGCCCAGACCTTATTGTGAGTGTTTCCATGAAGGTGTTTTTGGGTGGGACTGACAGTTGAATCAGTAGACTAAGTAAAACAGATTGTCATCCTTAATGAGGGTGGGCCTCATCCAATCAACTGAAGGCCTGAACAGAACAAATTGGCTGACTCTCCTGCAAGTGACTTAGCAGCAGCAGCAGCAGCCTGCAAGTAAGGGAAGATTCCTCCGACTGACTGCCTTCAAACTGAGACATTGGCTTTTTTCCAGCTTTCAGGCTCAGACTGAAAGTTTGGCTCTTCCTGGGTCTAGAGCCTGTGGTCCTTTAGACTAAAACTACACCATAGGATCTCCTGGGTCTCTGCTTGCCATGTTGACATCGGGACTTTCTCAGCCTTTATAATGGCAGGAACCAATTCCTTTTAATAAGTCTCTGTTTATATACATATCCTAATGGTTCTATTTATTTGAAGAACTTAAGACTGATACACTGATTTTGACTAAAACATGACTACTTAGATGTAGCCCTAATAATTTCCTTGGCATCTCATAAATCATTGCCAATTCAGTTGCTATTCTAACAGTGAGACTTCTGGACAACCAGACTGTGATAATTACTACAGTCAAGATGACATGAAGGTTTTTGGCCCAAAAGAATGATGCTGCAAAGTGAGATGAAGGTAGAACAAAGGTGACAGCTCTAGGAATAGTGTGGGAGCAAGAGGTGGAAATGTTGTCATTTGGTGTATCTATTAGACATCCAAGGTGAAACGCTAAGTAGAGAATTGAATAAGGGAGTCTGGAGTTCAGAGGAGATGGGGACAGGCTGGGAATACATGAACTTGAGAGTTGACAATACACGGATTTAGAAGTCAAAAAAGATGCCCAGAGATAACCAAGGAAATGAGAGGAAATACAGAATGAAGATACCAGTAGATAAGAGAGAAGGACCAGAAAGATGAAAGGGAAGCCAGGAGACTACAGTAGTATTCAAGAAAGAATGCGTATCAAAGAGGAGAGAACTAGCTGGGTCAAATGTTGAGAGGGCAAGAAGCACTCACTGAGGACTGGAAATGATGACTGGATTTAACCTGATGGAGGCCCCTGGTGACCTTAGTTAGAGGGCAAACTGAAGTGAAACAGTGACAGATTTTATTTTCCTGGGCTCCAAAATCACTGCAGATGGTGACTGCAGCCATGGAATTAAAAGATGCTCCTTGAAAGAAAAGCTATGTCAAACCTAGCCAGTGCATTAAAATGCAGAGACATCACTTTGCCAACAAAGCTCTGTCTAGTCAAAGCCATGGTTTTTCCAGTAGTCATGTATGGATATGAGAGTTGGACCATAAAGAAGGCTGAGCACCAAAGAATTGATCAGCTTTTGAACTGTGGTGCTGGAGAAGACTCTTGACAGTCCCTTAGACTACAAGATCAAACCAGTCAATCCTAAAGGAAATCAACCCAGAATTAGAAGGACTAATGCTGAAGTTGAAGCTCCAAAACTTTGGCCATCTGATGCGAAAAGCGGACTCATTGGAAAAGACCTTGTTGCCAGGAAAGATTGAAAAGGAGAGGGGCAGCAGAGGCTGATGGTTAGACAGCATCACTGAACTCGATGGACATGAATTTGAGCAAACTCTCTGAGCGATGGTGAAGGACGGGGGAACCTGGCACGCTGCAGTCCATGGGGTCGCAGAGGTGGACACGACTTGGTGACTGAACAACAACATGAATTGGGTTCAAGAGAACAGAGAGAAGAAATTGGAGATGGCAAGTACAGATAATCCTTTCAAGGAGTTTTATTGCAAAGCAAAAGGAATATGGAGACAAGAAAGGGTATTTTTAGGTTGGGAAAGGTGACAGCACGTTTTTAAGCTGATGGAAAGATCCAGTAGAGAAAGAAGATGTGATGATATATGATGATATACGGAGAGAGCTGCTGAAGTGTCACCATCAAGGCGGCCAGAGGTGAGGAGTTTTAGTGCACATGTGGAGGAGGTGTTAGGAGAAGAATGCTCATCTGCCTAAATAGACATTTCTCCAAAGACATACAGTTGGCCAACAGGCACATGAAAAGATGCTCAGTATTGCTAATGATTACATAAATGCAAATCAAAACTACAATGAGATACCACCTCATACTAATTTAGAATGGCCATCATTTAAAAATCTATAAATAATAAATGCTGAAGGGGGTGTGAGTATTGGTGAGAATATAAACTGGTGCAACCACTATGGAACAGAGTGTGGAGGTTCCTCAAAAAGCTAAAAATAGAATTGCCATATGATCTAGCAATCCCATTCCTGGGCCTATATCTGGACAAAACTATAATTCAAAAAGATACACCCCCATGTTCATGGCAGCGTTATTTACTATAGCCAAGACTAAATGTCCACTGACAGATGAATGGATAAAGAAGATGTGGTATATATTATATATACCATTAAATATTAGCCATAAAAAGGATGAAATGCCATTTGCACCAACATAGATGGATGTAGAGATGATCATATTAAGTGAAATAAGTCAGAAAGAGAAAAACAGATACCGTGTATCACTTATATGTAGAATATAAGAAAATGATACAAATGAACTTATTTACAAAACAGAAGCAGACTCATATAGTCACAGAGAACAGACTTGTGGTTGCCAAGGGGGAGAAAGAGTAGGGGAAGGAAGGATTGGGAGTTTGGGATTAGCAGATGTAAACACATATAGGATGGATAAAAACAAATTCCTACTGGATAGCACTGTATGGGCCACCCTGGTAACTCAGCTGGTAAGGAATCCAGCTGCAGTGCAGGAGACCCCGGTCCGATCCCTGGGTTGGGAAGATCCCCTGGAGAAGGGCATGACAACCCACTCCAGTATCCCTGCCATGGAGAATCCCCATTGACTGAGGAGCCTGGCAGGCTACAGTCCATGGGGTCACAAAGAGTCAGATGTGACTGAGTGACTAAGCACAGCGCTATAGAGCACAGGGAACTGTATTCCATATCCTGTGATAAACCATAATGGAAAAGAATATGAAGAAATATATATAACTGTCACTTTGCTACTAACATATAGCAGAAGTTAATGCAATGTGTGCGTTTTAGCCACTCAGTCGTGTCCAACTCTTTGTGATCCCATGGACTATAGCCCGCTAGGCTCCTCTGTCCATGGAATTCTCCAGGAAGAATACTGAAGTAGGTTGCCATTTCATTCTCCAACATAACATTATAAATCAACTATATTTTAATAAAACAAATGACAAGATAATTTTTTTAGAAAGACAACAGTTCATCTGAAATAGCAGAGAAGGTGGAAATGTGGACACTTGAGTGGGGAAGATATGGTGGGGGTTCTTGTAGGTCTCTTCGTATTGTCTCTATCGTCTTAGTGAAATAGACATCAGCATGATCAACCAAAAGTCAGAAAGGGGAAGTACTGAAAATCCGAAGGGAGAAAAGCTCTGAAATAATTGTTCAGAAGAGTGAGAGAATGAATGATGGAAGGAAATATAGTACAATTGTGTGCATGCAAGTGCATGCTCAGGTGCATCCAACTCTTTGCAACCCCAGGGACTATAGCTCACCAGGCTCCTCTGTCCATGAAAATTTCCAGGCAAGAATACTGGAGTGCATTGCCATTTCCTACTCCAGGAGATCTTCTGACCCAGGGATCGAAACTGCCTCTCTCCTGTCTCCTGAATCGGCAGGCGGATTCCTTACCACTGTGCCACCTGAGAAGCCAATTACATATTTAGTATACGTAAAGTAATGTCAGTGTTAACACTGTCACCAGTCTGTTGAACCCCAAGCTCCTCACTCATTAGACAGGTGTTTCTTAATCACAAAATTTGGTTTCGGTGACCCTATTACGTGAGATTTTGTTGTTGTTGTTATTCAGTTGCTAAGTCGTGCCCAACTCTTTGCAACCCTGTGGGCTGCAGCACGCCAAATTTCCTGGTCCTTCACTATATCCTGGAGTTTGCTCAAACCCATGTCCATTGAGTTGGTGATGCCATCTAACCATCTCATTCTCTGTCTTCCTCTCCTCCTGCCCTCAATCTCTCCCAGCGTCAGGGTCTTTTCCAATGAGTTGGCTCTTCGCATCAGGTGGCCAAAGTATTAGAGCTTCAGCTTCAGCATCAGTCCTTCCAATGAATATTCAGGGTTGATTTCCTTTATGATTGACTGGTTTGATCTCCTTGCTGACCAACGGATCTCAAAGAGTCTTCTTCAGCACCACAATTCGAAAGCATCCATTCTTTGGTGCTCAGCCTTCTTTATGCTCCACCTCTCTTATCTGTACATGACTACTGGAAAAACCATAGCTTTAACTATACAGAACTTTGTCAGCAAAGTGATGTCTCTGCATTTCAGTACACTGTCTAGGTTTGTCATGGCTTTCCTTTCAAGGAGCATCTTTTAATTCCATGGCTGCAGTCACCATCTGCAGCGATTTTGGAGCCCAAGAAAATAAATTCTCTCACTGTTTCCACTTGTTCCCCATCTATTTCCCATGAAGTGATGGGACCAGATGCCATGATCTCAGTTTTTTGAATGTTGAGTTTTAAGTCGGTTTTCTCACTCTCTTTTTTCACCCTCATTAAGCAGCTGTTCAGTTCCTCTTTACTTTCTGCCAATAGAGCTGTATCATCTGAGACTTATTTAACAGACTCTTTTTATATCATTTCAGTACGATTGATGTTCCAAGCTCTTCAACTTTTCAGTCAGGTTGAATGAAGCCATTGGTTTAACATCACCTCCTGAGCCCGACATATGCTTGTGCCTGTTGTTCTAAGCCTGATGGTTTGGCAGAATGGGATGGGTCGCATTCTCCAGCTGCTGTCATCTCAACAGCAGGGTTGCTCTCAGCGTTACTACTGGCAGGGACCACCTCGTGATGGTCAGTGTTACTGTCACTGGGCAGTGGCCTCCCACGCTCAGTCCCTCTCCTTGTCCACTTGATAGTCTGATTTTCCACCTAAGATAGAACCGTTTTGAGGAGAGGAAGCCAAGAAGAGGAAAAAAAAACCATGTTTAACTCTCTACTGTCTGCTCTAACACTTTGTACATCGCAGGCACTCAATTCATTAAAGAAATAAATAGCTAGCACTTTGCAGACGCAGTAGAAGTGACAAAGGGCCAAAGATACATTTGAAAAATAACAGGGCAGGGGCAGCTGCCTCCGCAGATCCCTGACGCTCCCGGCAGCCGCTGAGCACCATAGTTATGTGTTTTGCTTGTTTAGCGGCTGAGTCGAGTCTGACTCTTTGGCAACCCCATGGAGTGCAGACCTCCAGGCTCTTCTGTCCACAGAATTTCCCAGGCAAGAATACTGGACTGAGTTGCCATTTCCTTCTTCAGGGGATCTTCCCGACACAGGGATCGAACCTACATCTCCTGCACTGACAACCAGATTCTTTACCACTGAGCCACCAGAGAAGCCCTTCAGTGTAGGGAAACAAAGATCTCTCCTTTTATTTTCAGGGCAACAATGGAGAAACAGACACAGAGAATAGACTTATGGACATGGGAAGAGGGGGGAAGGGTGAGATGTATGGAAAGAGTAACAGGAAACTTATATTACCATATGTAAAATAGATAGCCAACGGAATTTGCTGTATGGCTCAGGAAACCCAAACAGGGGCTTTGTTATCAACCTAGAGGGGTGGGATGGGGAGAGAGATGGGAGGGAGGTTCAAAAGGGAGGGGTTATATGTATACCTATGGCTGACTCATGTTGAGGTTTGACAGAAAACAGCAAAATTCTGTAAAGCAATTATCCTTCAATAAAAAATAAATGTTTTTGCTTTCCGCACACTAAAAGACAATGACTGCAACTTAAATACAAAAGAACTTGACAGTTAAATCCACAGCTTTATACATTTATTTCACTCATGTATCAGTGAAAAATCACCAACTATCAAAAAAATAGGAAAAGTTATATAGTTATATAACAGATGGCTAATATTTGTAACAAAAACCAGATATAAGTAGGGTGGTATATCCAGACTCTCAAATCATAATGCCTCTTTGCTTGTCTTATGCAATGTTCCACTGCTGCTGACCTCGCCACTAGCAGCCAAATGAGTTGCTGTTATTGTCCAATTTTCATGAAGGCTTCATGTGATTTACTGACATAATTAGGAACTATTCTAAACACACCATCATGGATGAACTAGAGTTTACTAATGTGGGATCTACACCAGAAATTGCAGCGAGCAGTGCCTACAGTAAATATACCTTGGCCTCTTTGTTTTCTTTTTGAAAACCATGAATATTAGGCACACAATCACTTTCCTGCCGGTCATGTATCTAGCTAGTGACTGCAGTCTGCAAGTAGAAAACAGTGATCGTTTCTAAAAGAATATTGTTTGTAGTCAGGTTGACATACCTTCTTGAAAAGCACAACTGTGCTTAAGATATTTGGAGGAGTTTTGATATTTTATCTGAACCTCAATTTAAGGAAACAGCCACTTTATCACACATAGATTTGGGGTTAAAGATTCCTTTCCTAACATAACTGCTTTCTGGAGAGTTCCTTTAAGTAGTGATCATTTCTTTAAACAGCAAAGGTCAAGCTTTTCTGTGATTGGTTTTGTGGATCTGAAGCTTCAAACAATAGCATGGGATCTATCTATCTTGTGTCAGAGATGGCCACTGCCTCCAAAACAGCCAGGGGCCACAGAACAAAATGTGGTTACAATCTTTCATCTACTTTTCAGGCTTTTGTCAGGGACTGGCAAAACCATAAAAATCACTGTCCTTCAAAGCAAGGGTCCCCAACCTCCCAGACTTAATGCTTGATGATTGGAGGTGGAGCTGATGTAATAACAAAAAGTGCACAATAAATATAATACATTTGAATCATCCTGAAACCATCTCCCATTCCCCGGTCCATGGAAGAATTGTCTTCCACCAGTCCCTGGTGCCAAAACAGTTGAGGATTGCTGATTTAAAGCATTTATTAATTTGCAGACAAAAAACAAACTCTTGGGCACGAAGGTAATTACTGTTAACTAGAGCTATATATCCCAGGAGCAACTTCCAAGTGACCTTGCATCACTGTTGTAACTAATACTACCTATTATTATGTGCTCAGTGTTCTGAGTACTTTATGAGGTAGAGTAACTATGATATTGGTATTAGACCTCTCTCCTTCCACTGAAGGAATAGAAAGTTTACACAGTTACTAAGAGTAGAAAAGCAAGATAAAACATCCTGAACTGCCATGTATCAATAATAATTCTGAGTACAAAAATATGGCTCAGACACCTGTATCATTAAGCCAGGCATCTAAAAGCACGTTCTGTGTAATCTGCTTTCCTGTGATCATTTCTTACCACTTAAGGATAGTTTTGCTGTGTCCTCATGCACAGCAGATACTTTGAAAGGCTTTGCATATGTTTTTCCTTCTGCCAGATTCCTCTTCTGTTTATTAAAATTCTACTCACCCTTCAAAGCAGAGCTCAAATTTCAAGTCCTTTTTTGGAAACTTTTCCCTTTATATTTATTACCACCAAGTGGGATAACATATTACATGGAGCAGGGCTCTGAAATAAGGAGATAAACCAAGTAGATAAGAAATGGGGAATGAAAGGCATTGCAGGCAAAGGGCCAGAAGTGAGAAATAGCGTGTGGTTTATAGGGAATCCCAAACGGTTAGGTTGCAAAGGACTCTACTAGGCTGGTTGAAAAGGAGACTAGACAGGTAGGCTAAACGGAAAGAGACTACATTTTATTATCCTGTTAGCGATGGTGAGCTACGAAAGGATTTTAAGGGGAAAAAAATGTCTCAACATACTATACTTTAGGAAAAAAGAAAAAAACACCAGTGGGAATGTGGAATAGTCTGGCGTGGAGATGAAACTGGAGGCAGCAGAGTGATCAGTGTAAGAGGTAACAGGTGAAAAGGTGACCTTGATCGGTGAAAGGAGGGACCCAAGAGACATCAGAGGTACAGGAACAGGTTTCCCAGCCAACTAAGTGTGGCTGATGGGGTGCTGGAGGAGCCAGCCAGGAGGACTCTCGGGGTTCTAGTTTAAATGACGAGGTCCATTTTTATAATGCTAATCTTTCAGGCAAGAAATACTGTATGTAGGAGGAACAGGTCTGGGAGTAGAGTGAAATGAGGTTTTTGAGACAGGTTAATCTGCAATGTTGATCCAACACTCAAGAAAGCCCACCATGCAGTTGGGATGGAGGGCTAAAGCTCAGTCTGGGAGAGAAAACTGTTGGGTGACATCATCCTGTCAATGCTACTTGAAACCACAGGGTGAGATGAGGCTGATTAAGGAACAAGAGAGTAACGAGGGACTTCCCTGGGAACTCCGCCTTCCAAAGCAGGGGATACAGGACAGATCCCTGGTAGGGGAGCGAAGAGCCCACATGCCTCTCAGCCAAAAAACCAAAACACAAAACAGAAACAACATTTTAAAAAGTTCAGTAAAGACTAAAAATGGTCCACTTAAAAAAAAAAATTCTTAAAAGAAAAAGAGGGCCAAGTATGGACACAGCACACCGAGGTCTTAACAAGCAGGCCAAGGAAAGGAAGCCAGTGGAAGACACATGACTAAGAAAAAGACAGACTTTCCTGGTGGCACAGTGGATAGGCAGGGGACACGGATGGGTTCCATCCCTGGTCCGGGAAGGTTCCACGTGCTGCAGGGCAACTAAGCCAGTGCACCACAACTTCTGAGCCAGTGCTCTACAGCCCAGGAGACACAACTACTGAGCCTGTGTGCGGTAACTACTGAAACCTGCACACCGTAGAGCCACACACCACAACTACTAAAGCCCATGCTCCACAACAGGAATAGCCCCCGCGACGAGAAGCCTGAGCAACACAACAAAGAACAGCCTCTGCTCACTGCAATGAGAGAAAGCCAGAGCACAGCAACGAAGACCGAGCACAACCAAAGAATAAGAAAATACATTTCTAAAAGAAAGAAAGCAAAGCCAAAAGCCAGAGGGCAAATCGTGAGAGTGATTTTAGTG
>SJYQ01013086.1:924528-937242 GCA_006410935.1 Redunca redunca
AAAAAAAAAAACAAAGTTGTTATTAGATGTATTTGGACTCATAAATGATAATTTTGTGAAAAACAAAACCCAAAAGATTCAATTCTTTTTAGCCTCAAAGCTTTTGATAAGATCTGAAATTTCTTATTATTTATGCACATAATTCATTAATGTGAAAGGAGAATACACATTTTTAGGTGATTTACTCAGCCATAGAAAGGTTTTTACCTTTTTATCTTTCATTTTTTCTACATCTATATTTTAAAAAGACAAAATCTTTTGCAATATATAGTTTTTTGAACTCTTCAGCAGAAATGTTACTGATGAGAAACAGTAATCTAATAATAGAAATAATGATCAACAGATTAATGATATATTTATGTCAACAGTAACAAGTATATGTTACATATAAATGACATCTATTTTTCATTCAATTAAGACGACCTCCTTGGAAAAATTTACTAAAATCAAGTCCTATAAATCAGATATATAAAAAAAATTTTTTTTCATTTATACCAAGAAGGAAGGGTAGAAAATCAAACTTTCACTTGCATTCAAGTTCCAAGATCCCTTCCTCCTTCTCCCCTCCCAGTAAATCCAATTTTATTTACCATAGCTTCAAAGCTTGCTTGACAGTCAATATAGCTAAGCTGACCAACAAGAGGTGAGATGGGAGAGGAAACCGACTACTGAATACAAGAAACAACAGTTGTTTTGGTCTCTATGTGATCTTTGGACACACAACCAAAATACTGTATTCTGGCTCAGGACAGATGTTGAAATCTCTCCAACGGCTTATCTAATATTAGAATATGATTCCACTAATATCTGCTGAGATTCATTTCTTTGAAAGCAATGGATTAACTGATAAGTTACTCTATTGATTTATTAACTCTTATGCAATGTCTTTAATAGACTTTACTGTAAGAATGACTGCCATATTTCTATAATAAAGGAAATCATAAAATTCAATACTTTAAGGAACAAAAAAATTAGAAAAAGTAAATAAATCACAGTGAAAGAAAAAATATACAGTGTCCATTCTCAGGCAAAAAGGCTAGAAGAAACAGAAATCTGAGATATGTAGTTTGAAGTCAAGGGACAAATGACGGAATTCAGAAAGGTGGAAGATTACCAAGGCAACCAAGAATAATAGAAGGCTAAACACTATAGAATTATAGATCAGAAGGGGATTTTGATACTATTTTGTACTTATTTTTCTTTTTAGTAAACTGACAGACATATTAAGAGGTTAATGATCACCAACTAAAATCAACCAACTAAACAACTAAAGTCTGGTCTTATACCCTCAGGATGAATTTTTAAAAAGATACAGAGAAAAAGTACATTAAGCTGAATCAGAAGAGAGACCCAAATTCTAATACTAGGCCTGCTGTTGTATTGTTGGGGTAGTTCATTTAGACTCTGGCCCGTGGCTTTCTCATTTATAATCTGGGGACACAGAACAGGCTGTATAAGTAAACATGTATACCAGAATACTAAAGTTCATAAGTGATTCATTCTGGTAATTAATAATTTTACAAACTGAAACCTCTTCTTTATGAAAATTAAGTTTCGGCTGGGAACATCTGTGTATACAGAGCACACAAAACTGATAAAATCTTAAGGAGCCATTAGGGAACCCGTGCAGGTTTATGGACTCCAGTAGTACGCACTCATTCTCAAAAACAGGCTTAGAAATGAGTAATATTTTTCACTTATTATTCAGAAAGATCAACCAATTAAGATCTGGGTAAGTATATATAGTGAGAGATCGGAAACAGGCATTCCTTATTTTAGGAATTTGCCCATTACATTTCTAAGACTAAACCAATGTTTACTTTAGGAACTTAAGCTGAGAAAACAAAATGAAATTTTTCAATAATGAAAATATTAGGGGTCATACAGAATGAAACTCACTCAATGAGCCTAAGGAACATGAGAGAAAGCTTTGATAAAATCAGTTCACAGTGTATCCAAAAATGACAGAATATTTTACTGCTGCAGGAAAGTCAATGGAAAACAGAGGCTGAATAATATATAAACCTTTTATGTGACAGGCTTTGAAAAAGGGATTAACATGATACATAAATTCAATGAGTCTTAAAATACCACTCACTGAAATATGTTTATATTAAAAAATTTTCAGAATTCTCTTACCTTCCCAGAATCAAGCTCCTTCTGGAAGTCCTCCATTGTATTAGCCACAACCATATGAGTCTTAAGGTCTTCAGAAGCCCTATCAAGTAATTAGAATACACAATTTTTCTTACTAATAAACTAAAGCACATGTTAGTTCAGTTGTGTCCCACTCTCTGCAACCCCATGGATAGTAGCCAGGCTCCTCTGATCATGGGATTTTCCAGGCAAGAATACTGGAGTGGGTTGCCATTTCCTCCTCCAGGGGATCTTCCTGACCCAGGGATCAAACCCGGATCTCCTGCGTCTCCTGCACTGTCAGGCAGATTCTTTACCATTGAGCCACAGGCTACCCAGAATTAGAAGTGAATACATATTTTTTTCTTACTAATATGACAAAGTTTTTTTTAATGGCATAATTTAATGAAAGAATAACAACTTGGAATTGAGAAGAATTCAACATGAACTTCAATTTTGTCTTCAGCAGTGACGAACTTCATCACTAGTTATCAGTTAGCTCATCACTGCATTATTGGAAACGTTAAAAAATTTGCCAAGCACACGCAGGTAACAATTACTTTTGTCATAGTCATTAAATATCTGCTGATCAATATTCTAACTCCTGGCTTTACCACTTATTACCTACCAGAGTCTAGGTTATTATTTAAACTTCTCTGGCCTTAGTTTTCCCTTCTACAAAATTGGAAAAATACTCATCCAACCACCATATCAAATTGTTGTGAGAATCAAATACAAAGGCATGAAAATGTTTAATAAAGGAAAAAACACATAAATATACATTATTCAAGCTATTTTCACATACGCTCTAAGTCTTCTGTAAGAACCTCAGGCTGCAGAAATGAAATAAATATTATTCTCGTCCACACTCACAGTCACACATCACACAGGAGCACTCACAGGTGGGACCAATGAAGAGAAGGCATGTTTCTTTTCTGAACCTCAGGGCTAGACTGTGGGAACCCTGACCATGACTATTCGCTGTCCACCAAATCTGTTTCCCTTTCTTCTGACTTTTTTGCAGTTAGGTGGGTAGGCCCAAGTGACTAAGTTACAGCCAATGAGATACAGAAAGGAATATGCCACTTCCAAGGCTGAAGCCTTAAGGAGGGGGAAAAATGCACTATTAATGTAAGCAACTTACATTAATAAATTTACTGAATTAAAATGTCAATACACAGACGTAAAGAACAGACTTTTGGACTCTGTGGGAGAAGGTGAGGGTGGGATGATTTGAGAGAATAGCATTGAAACATGTATATTATCATATGTGAAACAGATCGCCAGCCCAGGTTCGACGCATGAGACAGGGCGGCTCAGAGCTGGTGCACTGGGATGACCCTGAGGGATGGGATGGGGAGGGAGGTGGGAGGGGGGTTCAGGATGGGGGACACATGTACACCCATGGCAGATTCACGTCAGCATATGGCAAAACCCCACCACAATATTATAAAGTAATTAGCCTCCTATTAAATTTTTTTTAATGTCAATTTAAGAAGTCCTGTTTTTTTTAGCCATTAAAGCAGTGTTTTTTCCAACCAGGGGTGTACATCTGGATCACACAGAGCATTTTAACAATACAGATGACCAGAATATATCTTAAAACTAATGAATCAGAGTCTCCAGGTATAAAGCCCAGGTATTCTTCTGTTCCCAAAGCTCCCAGGAGACTCTGAAGAGCCTCTGGAGAAGGGTCACTGCACTGAGAGCACTGTTCAGGCGACAGCAATGAGGACAGGCAGCTTTCTGATCCTGAGTCTCTGACAGTATCTCCTGCTCGGAGTCCAGATGAACTTCACATGGATTATGCACTTGTTGGCCAAATAAATCCATGAAAGTCATCCTCAAGAGACGTATTATCATTCGCCTTTTAAGGCAAGCCAGCCAACAAAAGCAAGTTCACTTGCCTACCATCACATAAAAGCACCAAAGCCAAGGATAAAACTGATGCACTCCTTATGTGCAAGATTTACTGAAGATGAACATGAATCAGACACAGGTATTAGAGGATAAACGAGAAAGGTGCAGGCAAGGACCTCCACCCCAAACTGAGCCTCTATCCCCAGTGGCCACAGGTCTTCCTCTCTGCTTCAGGTGGACAGGAAAGAAAATAAGGTGCCACCCATAGGCCACCCAGCTTCTAGTGCCTCTGCCTTGAGATCTATGATTCTAAAAGTCCCCTCTCCAGAGGTCAGGGCAGCCTCAAGCCTTCCCATCACCCAACCCCTTCAGGAGGTTCTTATCCTTGGTGACATATTATCACCACCAGAGGGCATTTACTAACTCAAGGTGCCAGGCCCTCTAGGCCAGTTAAATTAACACCTCTCGGGGAGGGTCCCAGGCACAGGTAGTTTGAAAAGCTCCCCAGGTGCTGCTAATGTGTATCCAACAAGTGAGAATCAGTGCTTCTGCCCCTCAAATCTGATGTATCATAAAAGCCTGCATCTAAAATGAACCCAAATCAGTCAAAGGGACAGATAGTCCATCACTCCAAACCCAATAGGGAGCAGAAAGCATATATAGAAAACAATCACAATACAAGTCAAAAAACCAAACAGAAAGGCCAATTAAGAACCATGGGAGTTCAGAGGGAAAGATGACTTCCCATGGGGGAGATCACGGATTTCTTGGTTGAGATCGCAAAGGCTGAGCACAATGAGAAGATGGGGAGACACAAGCAACTCTAAGGAACTGACCGGGTAAAGAGATTACTGTGGATGTCTTCCAAAACAGCACGAAGCTTCGTCTCAGCCTCATTTTCAGCAATTGTCAGCTTTTCTCCAGTGTCTCGTCTGACAGCTACAAACTGGCAGTTCTTCATATCACGTGGCCCAACTTCAAGTCTAATCGGGACTCCCTAGAAAACAAAAAAGCAGTGAAAAATGACACATGCACATCTCCAATTGAATAAACAGACTGATGTCATGGCTTTACCTGCTATAAATCATAAGCATCTGAAACACAAAGACAGATGCAAACCATTTTAAAGAGAAGGTAATGTTCCTGACACACTTCAGAAACCTATTCCAATGAGAAGGCATAAACCTAAGGAAAGAAGGTACTGCCCGAGTGGCTCTGAGGTGGGAAAGAGTTTAGGGGGGGAACATGAGGGCAGCTGTCCAGCTTGCTGTTCCTAACTTCTCTCACGTAACAGCACACACGGAAAATCACACTTGCATGGCACACGGGGGTAAACACAGAAGGCTCCTTGGCACATCCTGGACTCATTCATGACACATGGTGTGCTTTGGTGAGAAGGCCCTGGATCTGGCTGCTCCACCGTGAGCATCAGAATTACTGAAGGAATTGTCAAAACACATTCTGCTGGGCTCCGCCACCTGAGTTTCTGATCACCGTAGGGCCAGTGATGTGGCCTGAGAATTTGTAATCCTACCAAGTTCTAAGATGGTAAAGAATCCATCTGCAACACAGGAGACGTGGGTTCTATCCCTGGGTTGGGAAGATCCCCTGGAGAAGGGAACTGGCTACCCATTCCAGTGTTCTTGCCTGGAGAAGTCCATGGACAGAGGAGCCTGGCGGGCTACAGTCCATGGGAGCACAAAGAGTTGGACACGCCTGAGTGACTCCTCCCTTCACTTTCACCAAGTTCTCCCGTGATGCTGAGCTGCTGGTCCTGGGACTGCACTCTGAGAACCACTCCCCAGGAGCCCAGCGTTTTCACAAAGGAGCTTAAGGAGCATATGCAAGTTTGAGCCTTGTGGATGTTCAATCCTTGTGAATCCACATAATGAGTTTGCTCTGAGTGAATTAAGGTTTAAGAGAGAACCCACTTTTAGGGGCTAGAAACTTCCTAATAAAACTTTAACACATTTTTCTTTTTTGAGTGAATGATCCTCTATAATTGTTTTGAATTTAAATTAGGAGCCTGTCTACACAGTTCAGGTGATCAGTTGTCCCCCAAACCAAAGCCAAAGAAAAAAATGTAAATGTTTCTCTAGAAAAAAAAGATTTACCCCCTAGAGAAGGCTTACTTTATAAAATAACAACACTCTGGAACAAAACATTGTATACTTTCACATTATTTCATTGTTTCCCTTTATTCATCCAATGTATATATGCATTCATGGACTGCATCCTTGTCTAACTCAACAATACTAGGCCATGCCGTGCGGGGCCACCCAAGACAGACGGGTCATGGTGGAGGTCTGAGAGAATGCAGTCTACTGGAGAAGGGAATGGCAAACCACTTCAGTATTCTTGCGTTGAGAACCCCATTAACAGTTGGCTTAAAGCTCAACATTCATAAAACTAAGATCATGGCATCTGGTCCCATCACTTCATGGGAAACAGATGGGGAAACAGTGGAAACAGTGAGAGACTTTATTTTGGGGGGTTCCAAAATCACTGCAGATGGTGATTGCAGCCATGAAATTAAAAGACGTTTACTCCTTGGAAAGAAGATTATGACCAAACTAGACAGCATATTACAAAGCAGAGACATTACTTTGCCGACAAAGGTCCGTCTAATCAAGGCTATGGTTTTTCCAGTGGTCATGTATGGATGTGAGAGTTGGACTTATAAAGAAAGCTGAGCGCTGAAGAATTGATGCTTTTGAACTGTGGTGTTGGAGACGACTCTTGAGAGCCCCTTGGGACTGCAAGGAGATCCAACCAGTCCATCCTAAAAGAGATCAGTACTGGGTGTTCATTGGAGGGTCTGCTGTTGAAGCTGAAACTCCAATACTTTGGCCACCTGATGTGAAGAGCTGACTCATTTGAAAAGACCCTGATGCTGGGAAAGATTGAGGGCAGGAGGAGAAAGGGATGACAGAAGATGAGATGGTTGGATGGCATCACCGACTCAATGGACATGAGTTTGGCTGGACTCAGGGAGTTGGTGTTGGACAGGGAGGTTTGGCCTGCTGCAGCTCATGGGGTCGCAAAGAGTCAGACACGACTGAGAGACTGAACTGAACTGAACTGAACTGATACATGTGTTAGTTAAGAAACGGTGTTAAGTGCAGTGAGATTTTAAAAGATGAATAAGAAAGAGATCCTGTCCTCAAAGCTTCATGTTTTGCAGGGTAATTAAGGCACGCATACAAATAATAAAAATCACTGCAGAAAATCAGAAAATCAAAAGTGGGAGACTACCCTCAGCAGGAAGAGAGAAGAAAAGTTACTGGAGAAGGCAAAAGTTAATGAGTAATCATCAAAACAGAAGAACGTTCTATAAAATAACTGATCTATATTTACAAAAATGTAAATGCCATGGATGACAATGAAAGGCTGAGGAACTACTCCTGATTAAAACAAACTAAAATGACATGACAAGAAAAACCCACTAGGACTACATCCTCTCCTGGGCAAGGGAGAGCTGGGACAGATCAGAGAAAGTCAAAGGAGAGGCCCACAAGCGTGAATGACTATTTTTTACCTTTCAGTCCAGTTAGTAGCAAGGGAGAAGTTTGTTTTTGGTACCCTGGGCAAGTACAAATGGGTTTAAACAAGGTATTACTGAAATCACACACTTGCTATTTCCAAGTAAGTAAAAAAGACTGCAATTAAAGGGAAATTTACACAACTTTAAAGTCTTTATTAAGGCAGGAGAGTATGTAAAGGAAAAAATATTATCACAAAAGGAAAGTAGCATCAATATAACTACTATCCTTCAGCAGAGACTTATCTGAGGGGCCATTTAAAACAAATAAAGAGATGGAGATGAACATCTTTGGGAACCCAACAACACGCATTAATACTGAATAATCCCAGTATGGCTAAGATTGCATATTTGAAAGCTTGAACCTGCAACCTCACTACCTTGTCCTATCCACTGCCTGTAATGTGAGTTTATAAATTCTTGACTCCTAACTGCTAGTTCTAACAAGATTTGCTGTTTCATCATTAAGAAAAAGTTAAATCCCAGAAGTCTGAAAAATGGAATCAAGAATGAAGATCACCTACTAATGACTATGCAATAAAAGTTAAATCAAAACATTAAACCAAAATTTAGACTAGACTTGAACATACAAAGTAAGAATGAACAAACCACTGTGAAACTGTGGTGTGAAATTACTCTCTGATTAGCTGCACCAATGACAGCTATTAACAGTTGATGTCCATGCACCCTGATTCTGATAGTCTTACTACTGAAATAACTTATTTTATGAATTCTTGATATAAACGTTTTAGTAACAACCATAGGGGGTTTGTTAACCATAAACAAGGTCTTCAAGTTCATTTTTATTCAAACAACAAACTTCCAAATTGGGAGAGTGGGAGTAAAATATGCAAGGGAAGCCTTTACCTTGAGTTCCCAGTGATTGAATTTCCAACCTGGTGAGTAATTATCTCGCAAATCAACTCGAACTCGAATATTGACATTGAGTAACCGCATTCGATAATCATTGCATTTTGCAAGTAGAGCATCTCTGTCTTCTTCAGAAAGTGCATTTGTGATGCCACAGGGAATAACCACCACCTAGAATCCAGCATGATATCACAAATTTATACAAAGCAGCATCATACAAAAGTAATGAAGTCACAATCACCACCTAGTACTCACAAATCAAAACCTCCTAGTGACTATAAATCTTCACAGAAATCAACTTCTGTGGTCTACACAGAATATCTAGCAATGAGCTGCGTATTGTTTGTCCATGATGAATACATTTTTGTTTCTCATTTAACCTATTATAAATCATTTCAAAAAATAATTTCTAGAAGTTTTATAAAGTAGGTAGAAAATTTTAAAGGGTAGAAAACAGTGACATGAATAATACACAGTTACACACATTGAAAACTAGACTGTATTCTGTGTTGTTTCCGTATTAGCAAAACTTACCTGAATGACACTCAGAAAAGCACACTTTTAAATTTTCTTCACTAAATGTGGCTTGAATTTTATAAAAGAGATGATGACCAGGAATACTTCCCTTACCTGAACACAGGCTACACGGGGCGGCAGCACTAAGCCCACGTTGTCCCCGTGAACCATGGTCATCACACCAATAGTTCGAGTCGTCAGGCCCCAGGAGTTCTGATAGGCCAACTGCTTCTCTCCCGCTATCTTTGGATCTTCAAAAACGATTTCAAACATTTTCGAGAAATTCTGTCCTAAATGATGTGATGTTGCTCCCTAAAACAGAGAAACACATCTTTTAACAACCTATCTTGCCTTTGAAAATAACAACTGTTAAGACCACATACCTTGGCATGGCACTAGATCTGCTTTATCTTCCCTGATTTTTTATGTTAAATGAGTTTTTAAAGCATAACTGATACAAAAATGACTAAGATTAGTTAAAAAAAATTATATCAGAATTAATACAGAAGACAACTATTATACCTCTTCTGCTGCGGGCAGCCCCTTTCATAGGAGTAACTTTAATTACAAAGGTTAAAAAAAACATATCCATGATCTGGTAATTCAGGATACAAGCCTGACTTAACTGACATTGGAGATTCAGAGGGAATGGGACAGATTGGCCTGAAATTATAATACGACCTAGAAGCATATGATATATTGATTTTTTTTTTTTAAAGAGTCTACTTCTCTGATGCCAGAAGAAACTTATCAGATTGGCCCATGGCTACGCTTTCAGTCACCTAGGAATCCTTTGTGGCAGTCTGATACCTGGATAGCTCTTCCACTGGCAGATATAAATGCTTCCACTGTAGTGGTGTAATCTCCTCCCGCAAATTTCTCCTTCTCGGTCTTTCTTCCCTTTACAACAGGAATTGCCAGGAGTTCTTCATATACCCGAGCGTATAAGTCAAGTATCTGCAAAACCTGTAACATGTTAAATGTAAAAGTGTTCAAATTTATGCTATACTTATTGGTTACAGATCTATAATAACTGTACTATTTAAAACTAACTGGTGGGGAAAGCACTTCAAACAACAAAAATCTTTTCTCTTGGAAAGGTTAAAGCAGCCAGTGTGAATTCATTAAGAGAGACAAAGCAGAACTCAAAGAAATGGAGCATTTTTCTAAATTAATTTTTATTGGAGTATAATTGCTGTTCAATGTTGCATTAGCTTCTACTGTACCGCAAATAGAATCAGCTGTACTAGTCCCTCTTTTTCCTTCCCATTTAGATCACCACAGAGCACAGAATAAGGTCCCCTGAGATATACAGTAGGTTCTCATTAGTTATGTTTTAGAATAATTTTTAATGTACATAAATTTAGAATATAAGAGAAAAATGAATGCTTATGAAAGATACATAGTAACCTGGGTGAAGACATCCTGAAGAATAATTAATTTCACCCATGATACATTATAATTTTTTCTGTACGCTCAAGTCCAGAACTATTTTCATCAGAAAATTTAAAGCAGTACATTTTCTAATAAAATTTCAATAAGCAGTTCCTTAAGTTCATGCTCAGACAGTAAAGAATCTGCCTGCAATGCAAAAGATCCAGGCTCAGTCCCTGGATCAGGAAGATTCCTCTGGAGAAGGGAATGGCAACCTACGCCGATATTCTTCCCACGAGAGTACCATGGACAGAGGAGCCTGGTGAGCTACAGTCCATGGGGTCGCATAGAGTCAGATGTGACTGAGCGACGAACATTAACACATTTGAATTAACCTGTTTTTAACTTTAAGAGGTGATAGGTAAATTTTAAGGAACAAAACAATTTATACCAGAAAGCTGTCTCATAACGTCACTTCAAGATCAGACCAAATTTCAACTTAGTTATTTACTAAATGATTACTACTATGTAGATAGCACTGCATTACTCAGGTGGGGGCGGGGGGAAATGCATAGTCTGGACAAAGAATTAGAACAGAATTAATATGGAACACAACTGTTATACCTCTTCTGCTGCCTCTTCAAATGTAGCAAAGGCACTGTGCCCTTCCTGCCAGAGGAATTCACGAGTGCGTAAGAAAGGCTGAGGGTGCTTGAACTCCCAACGCTGGAAGAGGCAAGAACGCAGTTTGATTGTTAGAGCTTTTCAAATTTTAGTGACAGCTTTATGTGGTAAGCAATCAGAAATCCTAATTGTGATCCAAAATATCAATATTTCAAAAATGCTTGCATATTCCCAATCCTTTGAATATAAAAGCAAGGAAAAAAAAGTGTTGTTTTTTTTTTTAATGGCTAAGAAGAATGAAGAACTGTAAGATGGGTGTGCACCTACCACCACGTTGCACCACTGGTTGAGCTTTATGGGCAGGTCTCTGTGGGACTGCACCCACTTCGCATATGCAGGATACATTACTGAAAAGACACAGGGAAGCGTGGGCAGTTAGTTGTTCCCCTTGAAGGCTGATACCATTAAACCAGCAACATAATAGGAACCAAAGCACTGTATCTGTGCTCGTGAGTGAACAGTACTGTAGTTCATAAAATGGATTAGTCAAGGAAAAACCTGACCGTATTTTATGTTCTTCACAATGAGGTTTACAATTTGAAAACTTCTCAGTGTTTTGTTTCTAAAGACACTAAGTGAACATCTTACAGTATATACTATGTTCTGTATTAAGTTCTTTACATTCGTTACACTGTTCAATACTCACATTCAACCCACGAAATAAATATCATCTCAATGAAAATGTGGAAGCTGAGCTTAGAGAAGTTAAATAACCTGCTAAATGCAGCAGCTCTCAGACTTTACATTAAATCTATCTGCTGTGTCTACCCAGAGTCTGAAAGCTCTTGCCATGAACTGATAAGTGAAGACACTTGTCTTATCATAGCCTATTCAGGATTATCTACAATTAATAAATAAAAAGAAAACTTTGCCAATCTGCCATGTGAAAAAAACAAGTTGGTGTCATAATTTTAATAATGTATCATTATTAAGAGTATCACTGAAATTATCAAATAAAGAGCAAACAATTCCTAGCTCTAAAGATGATAACCACTTTCAAAGACACTGACAAGCCCAAAGGCTTGAACTTTCCAAGCGGTATTGCCATTTATTATGTGTAGTTTTAGGAAAACCATTTATCCCGTCAGATAGCTTTTTTCTATAACCTGCAAACTGGAAATAACAGTAGCTGTCTCTACTTTCCTAACTACACCATTGTGAGAATAATACAAGGTGTAAATGAAATCACTTTTTAACCTATAAAAACTCTATATAAATGTAACATGAAAATGATTAATTTCAAGTCAATATGGCATAAAACACTAGTGTTTGCAATTTTATAATCAATTCCAAGAATAAAACTCTATGGGAAGTTCTGAAAAATTATAGCATGAAATTAAAAATGATATAAGTGTTTAGTTTTTTTTTTAAAAAAAACTTTATCTGGATGACAAAGAGCTCCACAAAGCATACTGTCAGAGAACAAAATTCTATGCCACTCAAATCTGCACTCATCTTTATTAACATTCATTAAACTTTGTTATCATCAACAGGAATTATAAATATCACAAAATAAAAGGTGAAACTCAACTCTGGAAGCTGTCTCTAATGTTCAATGAGCTTTTCTCCTGTGTTCCAAGGCCCATCCTCACCTGTTTCACTGGTAGGACGAATGGCAATTGGTTCTGCCAATTCTGTTTTGCCAGATCTTGTCACCCAAGCAACCTAGCAACATAAAATCATTTTTCATACTATTTTTAAACACCACTTTAGAGAAAGAACACAGATGTAGG
>SJYQ01013086.1:937290-973716 GCA_006410935.1 Redunca redunca
GAAAGAAATGTAATTTTTTTAAATCGCTTTACATTTCTCTAAGTTGACTGCTGTAACCTATCTTTTAAATTACTATTCAAGTGTGAATTAGAAATATACTTCTGACTTTATAAGAGAAAAATGAAAAAAATAGATAAAGCGGGCTAATTTACCTCAGGGGCAAAGTCAGCAATATGAGTCTTCTCTTTCTCTAATGCACCTTGAGACACAAACATGGGGAAATAGCAGTTTTCAACACCGAGTTTCTTGATCTCAGCATCAAAAAAGTCCTTGATGGATTCCCAAATGGAATATGCCCAGGGACGAAGGATATAGCAGCCACTTACATCATAGTATTCAATCATTTCTGACTTTGTGATGACCTTTTTAAAAGAAAAATACGTTCTATGAAGCCTAAATTGAACCAAAATTACAGTGTAAGTGTCAAGAGTATGGCAGTCAAGCTTCAAGTCTGGAGGCTTTCCCTGCTGGTGAATCCTCTTTATGTGCATGGAAGATGGATCTTTCTAGATCCTTCTAAGAAGTAAGAGTGGCCTAAATTCGTAAGACTTGAATCCTAATCTTGCTTCTGCTGTTTTACTGTTTTGTTACTTTGGACTAATACTTTCACCTCACCAAAAAACAAAGCAAAAATAAAATAATGACTATCTCATAGATCTGCTTCTCGGTTCAATACTTTCTGTGAGCATGCTTTGAAAACTGACACGTTACATGACTATACTATGGATTACTAAAGGACATGGATACATTATTACTCTGTATCTGGATTTTAGAATCTAAATGTAAGTAGCCTTTGAGAAATTTAAAAGAAGAAATCAAATGAGCCCATACTCACTTGAGAATACCAATCTGCAAGATTGTCTTCTTTTCTGGCCTCAAGACCCAACCTGTAGATATAAAAAATAAAATATAAACCTCTTCATCCAGCAACTGCTTTGAGGCTGAATAGAAATAAACCCTGAAACTTCAAAATGGCTTGTTTATCTTCAGTATGAGTTATTTCTATTTTGTATCTCTTCTGTATTCATCCCTATATTTTTATCCTAGAAAATAGTCATTTCTTAAAGGGTAGGGTGATACCGTCTACAAAAATTAGGAAAGCTAAACCTAACAAAAAGCTCATGATTTTAATGCAGACATTCCTTTTACAAAGTTCTTTATAAGTTACCTTATAAGTTCTTTATAAATTACTACTAATTTGTAGTGAAGACAGAATTTATTCTCAGTAAAAGATAAAAGGAAGTTTTTGCCAATCTCAATCCAGATAAATTAGAGTTACATCAGTGTCTCACTGTAAATAACCTGTAAATAGTAAAAAACAATGGCTATATATACATATACATGTCAATACATAAATATGTATATGTGTATATATATCCTTACAGTTTTATAAGTTTTTCCTTTAACTTCAGTCAATAAAAGTCACAGAAACAGATGCTTCCAAAATAAATTAGGTCTACAATAAAAAACTATTCTAGGCAATAATCTTTTTATTGAAACACTGACAATTATTCAGCAAACTGCAGTCTTAAAATTCACACAGAAAGTCTACCCAACAGTTATGTCTTATAAAACGTCCATCTTTTTACAGTTTATTGGCTTACTAGCTTAAAAGCTGAATGTATTTACATTTGACTTCTCCATTTTCCACTTTGACACATCTCAGCAAAATGTCTACATGAAGTCTGGCCCTTTCACAAGCAGTCAGAAGGTAAAAGCTAAAATGTTCTGTTCTTGCCTCTCAGTTCAGTTCAGTCGCTCAGTCGTGTCTGACTCTTTGCGACCCCATGAGTCGCAGCACGCCAGGTCTCCCTGTCCATCACCAACTCCCGGAGTTCACTCAAACTCATGTCCATCGAGTCGGTGATGCCATCCAGCCATCTCATTCCTCTGTCGTCCCCTTCTTCTCCTTCTCCCAATCCCTCCCAGCATCAGAGTCCTTGCCTCTACTATTCTATAATTCTGATCACCTAGTTGATGCACAAGAAAAGTCACAGTTGTATTCTCTTGTTTAAGGAGAGACGAGAGAGAGGATGCCATGAGAGACGAGAGGCAGGATTTGAAAGTCAGCTAAAAAATCTTAACACCAAAGTATCTCTAAGTAGTAGCTGCTAACATCAGCTTAGCTCAGGTTTAGCTTCGAGAGAATCTCACATAGCGTTAACTCTAATTTTGGGATGGGGATAATGGAGGAATCTTATTGTTCACATGGATTGGAAATATAGAAACACTGTCTATTCCACAGCGGGTGTCATCTTTAAACCAGGTTTGTTTCATATTTAACCAACCATTTAAAAAACCTATTTCAAATGAAGTTCTCATTTAGTCCTCACAAATATTTTCATTTGAAAAATCTGCTAAAGTACAAAACAATATGTATAGTTATGTTAACAATTGTGTTAAAGGGAGGAAAAAGAGAAAAAAATTACATTTTTGCTGTTCAGTCGCTACGTTGTGGATAGGCAACTCTGCAATTCCGTATATCACAGTATACTGGGATTCCCTGTCCTCCACTGTCTCCCGGAGCTTGCTCAAACTCATATTCATTGAGTCAGTGACGTTACCCAACCATCTCATCTGTCGCCCCCTCATCTCCTTTTGCCTTCAATCTTTCCCAGCATCCGGGTCTTTTCCCAAAAGACATACACATATATGTATTTGTTTTTACTTGTGTAAGCGAATGAAAACCTCTTGATGGATAGAGAAGAAACTATTAACACTGGTGACCAGTTCATTATGGTGGTAGGAGGAACTAGGAAAATGAGAAACAAGCATAGGACTGAGATTTCACTGAACTTTTTATATTCTAAGATTCTTGAGCCAAGCAAATGAATGTGTTACCGTTTAAATATACAGAAAATGAACATAAGCTATCTGCTGACATTATACATTTATCATTCTTCAATTTAATGTGATAGTCAAACTAACCAAAAAGAAGTTTTTTTTTCAATAACGATAGTTGAATTTATCTAAAACTTTGCTTCACTTCAACTGAAGCTTCTGTTTTCTTACCTGGTCTGCTTCTTAGGCCCTTGTCCTTCCCCTGCTCCATTTGGTGACAGCCCACTTCCTTGGTTTTTAGAGGAGTCTTTCTTTTGGCTGTCATTTTGCTTCTGAGGCTTATTCTGCTTTTCAGATTTATTTTCTTTTTCTTTCTTTTTCTTATCTTTCTCCTCAGCCCCAGTGGCAGAGACAGGCTTATAGTCTACTCCTGTCAGAGACTTGTACTGTGCTTTCAGCTGAAGGAGTTCTTGTACGGCTGTATCTACTTGATCCTTTAACAGAAGAGGAAAAAGAGAAGAGGGCGTTTAATTCCAATCACTATCTAAGCGCCGATGTCCAGTGTTTTACCAGCAGATCTGAAAACACACAGGCAGAGGGGTAAGGGCTAGCGGTGGAGGATGTTAAACATACTAACTACTGAAATGAGTAAGAGAACATGGTAAGTAGGGAGAGAACTGGAAAAGTTACTAAAAATTGTACTGTAATTGCTCTGTTTAAAGAATAGTTGCTAGCCAAATGCGGCCACTTAAAGTAAATAAAACTTAAAGTTCAATTCCTCAGTCACAATAGCCCCATTTCAACTGCTCAACAGTTCCAGAGGCTAGTGACTACGGTACTGGACAGAACTGTTAGAGGACATTTCTATCATCTCAGAAAGTTCTACTGGAAGCACGAGATATAACATGTATTCTGCAATTTAACATGACTCTTTAAAGGACAGAAGTTGAACATTTCACAATTATAAAAATGACAGTAATCAAGCTTCTATATTACTGGTTAAAGTTCAAAACCTGTAATTACTGGTTAAACTTCAAAACCTGTAACGACTGTTTTCCACTCAAGTGAATTTGTATCAAAAAATCCTACTCCTATAGTATAATAGAACAAGTGCCAACTACACCAAAAGGTCAAAGTAAAAGCTGCCATTTGAGACTGACAGAGCTTTAGGAGCATGAGTCACGCAAAGAGTACGCATCAAGTGTCTCCACTGTGCCAGGCACTGATAGATACAGATCTCTATTCTTACAGCCAAGGAAGACAATAACTAAAATACAGTGTGTTTAAGCTGTGGATGTGACAGGTGATGAAAGTAAAGTCCAATACTGCACTGGAACCTGGAATATTAGGTCCATAAATCAAGGCAAAATGGAAATGGTCAAACAGGAGATGACAAGAGTGAACATTGACATTTTAGGAATCAGTGAACTAAAATGGACTGGAATGGGTGAATTTAAAATGACAGTTATATCTACTACTGTGCCAAGAATCCTTTAGAAGACATGGAGTAGCCATCATGATCAACAAAAGAGTCCAAAAAATGCAGTACTTGGATGAAATCTCAAAAACGACAGAAGGATCTCTGTTCATTTCCAAGGCAAACCAATCAATATCAAAGAAATCCAAGTCTATGCCCCAACTAGTAATGCTAAAGAGGCTTAGGTTGAATAGTTCTGCGACGACCTACAAGACCTTCTAGAACTAACACCCCAAAAAGATGTCCTCTTCATTATAGGGGACTGGAATGCAAAAGCAGGAAGTCAAGAGCTACCTGGAATAACAGTCAAATTTAGCCATAGAACAAAATGAGGCAGGTCAAGGGCTAACAGAGTTTTGCCAAGAGAATGCGCTGGTCATAGCAAACACCCTCTTCCAACAACACAGGAGAAGATGGTACACATGGACATCACCAGATGGTCAATACCGAAATCAGACTGATTATATTCCTTGCAGCCAAAGATGACGAGACTCTATATAGTCAGCAAAAGCAAGACCAGGAGCTGACTGTGGCTCAGATCAGGAACTCCTTATAGCCAAATTCAGACTTAAATTGAAGAAAGTAGGAAAAACCACTAGACCATTCAGGAACTACCTAAATCAAATCCCTTACAATTATACAGTGTAAGTGACAAATAGATTCAAGGGATTAGATCTGAAAGAGTGCCTGAAGACTATGGACGGAGGTTCACAACACTGTACAGGAGGCAGTGATCAAGACCATTCCCAAGAAAAAGAAATACAAAAAGGCAAAACAGTTGTCGGACAAGGCCTTACAAATAGCTAAGAAAAGAAGAGAAGCTAAAGGCAAAGGAGAAAAGCAAAGATATACCCATATGAACGCAGAGTTCCAAAGAATAGCAAGGGGATAAGAAAGGCTTTCCTCAACGCAAAGAAAAAGAGGAAAACAATAGAATGGGAAAGACTAGAGATTTCTTCAAAAAAATCAGAGATACCAAGGGAACATTTCATCCAAAGATGAGCACAATAAAGGACAAAAATGGTATGGACCTAGCAGAAGCAGAAGATATTAAATAGAGGTGGCAAGAATACACAGAAGAACTATACAAAAAAGATCTTCATAACCCAGATAACCACGATGGTGTGATCACTCACCTAGAGCCAGACATCCTGGAATGCGAAGTCAAGTGGACCTTAGGAAGCATCATTTGAACAAAGCTAGTGGAGGTGATGGAATTCCAGTTGGGCTATTTCAAATCCTAAAAGATGACGTGGTGGAAGTGTTATACGCCAGCAAATCTGGAAAACTGAGCAGTGGCCACAGGACTGGAAAAGGCCAGTTTTCATTCCAATCCCAAAGAAAGGCAAAAGTGCTCAAACTACCACACAACTGCACTCATCTCACACTCTAACAAAGTAATGCTCAAAATTCTCCAAGCCAGGCTTCAACAGTACATGAACCATGAACTTCCAGATGTTCAAGCTGGATTTCAAAAAAGCAGAGGAACCAGAGATCAAATTGCCAACATCTGTTGAATCATCAAAAAAGCAAGAGAGTTCCAGAAAAACATCTACTTTTGTTTTATGGACTATGACAAAGCCTTTGACTGTGTAGATCAAAACAAACTATGGAAAATTCTTAAAGAGATGGGAATACCAAACCACCTAACCTGCTTCCTGAGAAACCTGTATGCAGGTCAAGATCCAACAGTTAGAACTGGACATGGAACAACAGACTGGTTCCAAATCAGGAAAGGAGTACATCAAGGCTGTATTTGTCAGCCTGCTTATTTAACTTATATGCAGAGTACATCATGAGAAATGCTGGGCTAGAAGAAGCACAAGCTGGAATCAAGATTGCCGGGAGAAATATCAATAACCTCAGATATGCAGATGACACCACCCTTATAGCAGAAAGTAAAGAGCTAAAGAGCCTCTTGATGAAAGTGAAAGAGGAGAGTGAAAAAGTTGACTTTTCACTCACTTTAAGTTGACTTAAAGCTCAACATTCAGAAAACTAAGATCATGGCATCTGGTCCCATCACTTCATGGCAAATAGATGGGGAAACAGTGGAAACAGTGAGAGAGTTTATTTTTTCGGGCTCCAAAATCACTGTAGATAGTGATTGCAGCCATGAAATTAAAAGACATTTGCTCCTTGGAAAAAAAGCTATGACCAACCTAGACAGCACATTAAAAAGAAGAGACATTATTTTGTCAATAAAGGTCCCTCTAGTCGAGGCTATGGTTTTTCCAGTACTTGTGTATGGATGTGACAGTTGGAGTACAAAGAAAGCTGAGCGCCGAAGAACCGATGCTTTTGAACTGTGGTGCTGGAGAAGACTCTTAAGAGTCCCTTGGACTGCAAGGAGATCCAACCAGTCCATCCTAAAGGAGATCAGCCCTGGGTGTTCACTGGAAGAACTGATGCTGAAGCTGAAACTCCAATACTCTGATCACTTGATGTGAAGAGCTGACTCATTTGAAAAGACCGTGATGCTGGGTAAGATTGAGGGCAGGAGGAGAAGGGGACGACAGAGGATAAGATGGTTGGATGGCATCACCAACTCAATGGACATGAGTCTGGGTAAACTCCAGGAGCTGGTGATGGACAGGGAGGCCTGGCGTGCTGCAGTCCATGGGGTCTTAGAGTCAGACACCTCCGAGCGACGGAACTGAACCTAGACAGCATATTAAAAAGCAGAGACAGTTACCAACAAAGGTCCATCTAGTCAAAGTTACGGTTTTTCCAGTAGTCACTGTATGGATGTGAGAGTTGGATTATAAAGCAAGCTGACTGCCGAAGAATTGATGCTTTTTAACTATGGTGTTAGAAAAGACTCTTGAGAGTCCCTTGGACTGCAAGGAGATCAAACCAGTCTATTCTAAAGGAAAAGTCCTGAATACTCACTGGAAGGACAGATGCTGAAGCTGAAATTTCAATCTTTTGGCTACCTGATGCAAAGAACCAATTCACTGGAAAAGACCCTGATGCTGGGCAAGATTGAAGGTGGGAAAAGAAGGGGATGACAGAGGATGAGATGGTTGGATGGCATCACCGATGCAATGTACATGAGTTTGAGTAGGCTCTGAGAGTTAGTGATAGACAGGGAAGCCTGGTGTAATGTAGTCAGGAGGGTCGCAAAGAGTCGGACACAACTGAGTGACTGAACTGAAGTGTTATGTCAGAGAACAGCAGAGTCCATGAGCATGTCCAGTAAACCCTAGTTGGTGGGAAAAGAATCAACAAACGATTCCCTGAAGGCAAGATAAAAGAGTTGAGAACTGACATTAAGAGTAGAGGTTAACCAAGTCTGATGGGCAGAAAGCGTTCCAGACAAAGAAAGTAGCCTGTAATGTACAAAACAAAAACACACAAATGTAATACCACACCAACCTTAGAAGCTTTTTCAGCTTTAAGTTTTCGAACTACTTCTCCTTGAGAAGCTACTTTGTCAAAAAGTAGTTTGGCTTCTGGTGTTTCTGGACCACTAGGCTCAGAGCTTCTGGGTGGACTTGAATCTGAACTTTGAGATGATGGGGGCTGACCAGGAACGTACTCCTTCCCGGTTTTTTCTTTATACTGAGCTTTTAGGGACAGTAAGCATTCTACAGCTTCATTTACTTTAGCCTGTGAGAAAAGGGGAAAAAAAGACAAATATTTAATGCTTTCTGAAATTTCTAAAAATTTCAATTAGTATTAAAAATCATTAATTACTGCCAAAATATCCCTGTAAATAATCATCATGAAGAAATCCAAGCACAAAGGAGTCAAATAATCAGCCTAAAGTAACACATCAAAGCTAGAGAAAAGTTAAAATATAAGTATCATAAATCTATATACAAATCATAAAAATAAGCATAAATGTCATACACATATCATAATGTAACTTTTAACTTCATATATGTAAACAGACAAAGTAGAGAACATCCAAGCAAATTGTCAGTTTCCAAGTCTTGGAACTGTAAATAGTGGAGTCAGAATTTGCAAAATCAGAATTTGCCTGTACAAATTCTTATTTTCTTCAGCCCATTAAACAGACACAAAATATACCATTATACAAAACCAGTATGAGCTCACCTAAAGAATAACTACATCACTCTTAAAAATTTACAATGAAATGAGAGTGTATGTTGAGGTTTTAGATATTTGCTTCATATATGTATCAGCCTCTGATACTTCAACTTAATTATGGTGAAGAAGAATTAAACAGCCAAAATGAAGATTCTTGTGACTTCAGCAGAGGATATCAACACAGGCCAAGCTGGATACTTCACCTGAATAGAGACACCATCTAACCACAGACTACACTACATACTTATACTGTACACTCTGCCATTAGAAAGCCGAAGCATCAATCAAATCAGAGAAAAAATGCCTCCCGAATAGCTTATGCAAGTTTTACTGCTACATTCTAACAATGTTCCAAATAGCTAAGAAGAACCCAAGAGAAACAGAAAGAATGTCAAGGTGGGGTCAAAGGGAAGCAGGAAGAATCCATATATCTTCAAAGAACTGCATCAACAAAATAGCAAATGACATTTCCTTGTCCAGCTATTTATGATACAATTTTCCTGCCTGTTAGAGTGCCCCAGCAGGTATCACAGAGGAGGGTAAAAGGAGAAACTGCAAAGAGTTGGTTGTCTGATTTGTATTTCTGACCTGTCTCTTGTTTACACCGTCTTTAGAACTGAAAGTGTTTTCAAAGCAAAATCTATCTGTCTAAGAAAAGAGACAGAGAATTAATCAAGAATTGAGAAAAAAAGAATCTTCCATCACCTAAATGAAAGAACATAGGAAAAAAGTTAAGGGACTTCCCCTGCAACCATTTCTACAAAAAGATACCTACTGAAAGAAGTTCCATTTTACACTATAAGCAGGTGTTGACTACAGTTCAAAGTCAGATGGCACACACTTCACAAAGGAAAAAACCCTTGTGTGGCAAAGGAGAAAATTAGTATGGGAAAACCACTTCATTACTGAATGAAATATTCTAAAAGACCAAAATTATATAACCTCTCCAATTGGGAAATGGAACATTCTAGATATCTAAATAATCTGCTGCTGCTGCTGCTAAGTCGCTTCAGTCATGTCCGACTCTGTGACCCCATAGACGGCAGCCCACCAGGCTCCCCCGTCCCTGGGATTCTCCAGGCAAGAACACTGGAGTGGGTTGCCATTTCCTTCTCCATCTAAATAATCTACTCAGATTATTTTTCAAAACACGGTGAAGTCATACTACTTGCTATGCAGTCTTTTCTGATGATTTAGAAGGTAACCAAAGATTCTTGAGAGAAAGAGAATTACAAGCATAAAACGTAAGTCACCATCATTTTATGGCCTATTTACTCTGTACCAGATACGATGCTAAGCACTTTTTATGGACCATCTTAGTTAATTCTCTAAACAATCCTAATCCATTTTATTAAAAAAAAAAGAAAAGTTTAGAAAGATTAGGGACCATACCCAAAGTTACACAATAAGTGGTACAGCGAGAATTTTAATCTAGGGTTTATTCTAGACACAGGGATCCCCAAACTCCAGAATCTAATGCCTGATAATTTGAGGTGGAACTGATGTAATAATAATAAAGTACACAATAAATGTAATGTGAAACCATCCCACCACCCGCCAGTCCCTGGAAAAATTGTCTTCCATGAAACCAGTCCCTGGTACTAAAAAGGTTAGGGACTGCTGTTCTAGAGTTTTGGTCTTAAGCACTATAATATGCATCACATTACAGAATCTATGAGACAGTGATCTAAATTTAAAAGGTAATTTTAATCCTGCTAAAAAGCAAGAGAGTTCCCAAAAAACATCTATTTCCGCTTTATTGATGAGGCCAAAGCCTTTGACTGTGTGGATCACAATAAACTGTGGAAAATTCTAAAGAGATGGGAATACCAGACCACCTGACAGTTAGAACTGGACATGGAACAACAGACTAGTTCCAAATAGGAAAAGAAGTACATCAAGGCTGTATATGGTCACCCTGTTTATTTAACTTATATGCAGAGTACATCATGAGAAACGCTGGGCTGGAAGAAGCACAAGCTGGAATCAAGATTGCCGGGAGAAATATCAATAACCTCAAGATATGCAGATGACACCACTCTGATGGCAGAAAGCGAAGAGGAACTAAAAAGCCTCTTGATGAAAGTGAAAGTGGAGAGTGAAAAAGTTGACTTAAAGCTCAACATTCAGAAAATGAAGATCATGGCATCTGGTCCCATCACTTCATGGGAAATAGATGGGGAAACAGTGGAAGACTTTATTTCTTTGGGCTCCAAAATCACTGCAAATGGTGATTGCATCCATGAAATTAAAAGACGCTTGCTCCTTGGGAAAAAAGCTACGACCAACCTAGACAGCACCTTAAAAAGCAGAGACAATACTTTGCCAACAAAGGTCCGTCTAGTTAAGGCTATGATTTTCCAGTAGTCATGTATGGATATGAGAGTTGGACTGTGAAGAAAGCTGAGTGCCGAAGAATTGATGCTTTTGAACTGTGGTGTTGGAGAAGAGTCTTGAGAGTCCCTTGGACTGCAAGGAGATCCAACCAGTCCATCCTAAAGGAGATCAGCCCTGGGTGTTCATCGGAAGGACTGATGTTGAAGCTGAAACTCCAATACTTTGGCCACCTGATGTGAAGAGCTAATTCATTTGAAAAGACCCTGATGCTACGAAAGATTGAGGGCAGGAGAAGGGGATGACAGAGGATGAGATGGTTGGATGGCATCATCGACTCAATGGACATGAGTTTGGCTGGACTCCGGGAGTTGGTGATGGACAGGGAGGCCTGCCATGCTGCAGTTCATGGGGTCACACAGAGTCGGACACAACTGAGAGGCTGAACTGAACTGAACTGAATCCTGCTAATGTGCCACAAAAACTGCTTTTTTAAGAGATCTGTGATTATTACTGAATATGTCTCACAGAATGAGAAAAAAATAATTTCTTTTAATATTTTAATTTTCTGCATTAAAAGACATTTACAAAGCAGAATTGGATGATACTACTCAGTACATGACTACACAACAGCATAATGCAATAAGCACTTGTTAATAGATTTTAAGTCTTTAATGGACAAAGACTGTCTAAAGTTACTTAATGTGCCAACACAGACAAAAAAAGTTTTCAGTAAATAATTGCTGATGCGAATAAATGAGAACGAAAACAGCCTACTGAAATACCTTCAGTAAAGGTTTAAGATGGGAATTTGAGGAAGTAAAAACAACCCTGAGAGTAGGATATTAAAATATGACTGAAAATGGACAAAGTGGATGAGAACACAGTTGATTGGAACACATGAGAAGTACACAAACTATTTTTGCACCAGCCACTAGTGGAAACATTTCCCCATGGGAAAAGGGAGAAACTTTAATAAAAAGTTAACCAATTTTAAAATAGTAAGAACAACAACAAAAATTAGCAAGAACAGAACCTTTCAAAATGGCCTTAGCACCTCAATGATCAGTGGGAAAAAAAGGTTTAAAAAATACTTTTTAAAATGCAAGGTACTGTGAATCAAAATGCTACAACTGCAGCAGTAAAAGGTGACCATCACCCCCACCACATAGGCGAGGTTTGACAAGAGCAGACAATTATGAATTATTTTTAAGAATCTTTTTTATGTGGACCATGTTTTAGGTCTTTATTGAATGTTTTACAATTTGCTTCTGTTTTTTATGCTCTGTTTTTTGACCCTGAAGCATGTGAGATCTTAGCTCCCTGACCAGAAATCAAACCCACAGCTCCTGTACTAGACGGTGAAGTCTTTTAACAGCTGGACTGTCACAGAAGTGCTGTGAGTTATTCTTTATCTTTAATGTGGTAATCATCTGACTTTGCTGCCATTTATTACTCCAGTTTTAAAAATCCTCAACTGTAAATGTTCTGAAAACTTTTTCAATAAAGGGCACGGGCCAGCCAGTCAATATTTTAGGCTTTGCAAGTCTGCTGCAACTATGCAACTCTGGAATTACAACGCAAAAACGGCTACAGACAAAATATGTAAACTAGTAAGTGTGGTTGTGTTCCAGTGACATTTCACTCACAAAACACAGGTGTAGGTCAGCTTGGCAAGCCCTGTCCTCAAGTGTCACAAGTATTCCATAAAAACACTGATTTACCAGTTCCTGACTTCCATTTCAAAAAACACTGGATTGGCCAGAAGATTTGTTCAAATTTTTCCATAAGGTATTATTTACTGTTCAAAACGTTTCACTCAGATTTCAGACCAGAGAAATCTGTTCAAAATCAAAACTTTATTTTTTGGACCTGCGGCTTTAAAACTTTTAAAAGTTAGTATGTAAAATCTGAAAAGTGACCTTAACTATGAAAGTAACTCAGCAGCCAGAGCTGTGAAATCTCGGGCGTATGCGTGAATTTCCCCTCACCCGCTCTCTGCCCGATCCACCACTTTAACACAGAAGCCCACTGGGCAGGAGGAAGAGCCAGGAGGAGCACAAGGCGGACTGGGAGGGGCACTGAGGGAGAGCGGGAGGCTCTTATTCCTGCCCACATTATGCTGATATTCTGCCTTCACGCCTAAAGGTTCTCACACAGAATCACCAACCCGATCGTGAAGCAGGAAAGGGGGAAGGAGAAACAGAAAGAAACTCTCATGGAAACCTGCAACTATAAAACCTCAGCCGCAGCCGACCACTTTCCTTACTTGAGTGGTAACGTGGCATGGTTAAAAAACTACTTCTGTGGGAAATGGATGATTAAGAGGCTTAGACAAATCATTAATGTAAAACCAGCATAAAATTGCTTAATGAATAGTGACAAACTAGTAAAGCCATGACCCCCACCCACCACGGGTGCTTAGAATGCCTCTAACTGCTGAAACTCCAGTACTTAGGCCACCTCATGCGAAGTGACTCACTGGAAAAGACTCTGATGCTGGGAGGGATTGGGGGCAGGAGGAGAAGGGGACGACAGAGGATGAGATGGTTGGATGGCATCACTGACTCAATGGACGTGAGTTTGGGTGAACTCCGGGAGTTGGTGATGGACAGGGAGGCCTGGCGTGCTCCAGTTCATGGGGTTGCAAAGAGTCGGACACGACTGAGCGACTGAACTGAACTGAACTGAAGTAAACTGGAAGTTACTTGGAATCTAGGCTTCGCAAACTTCACGGAGTTACTTTTATGTTCACATTTTACTTTTATGTTCACTGCAGGAAACAGTTTCTCATTCGCTACTAAAACCAACAAATAAAAAAACGGAGTATTATTTGAATATTATTGGACAAGGTTGTTGTGAGGATTAAATGCAAAAAAAGCATCAGTGCAGAGTGCGCCTTGCCAGACGGAGTCTATACAACATTTCCATTCTAGTAATTGAGTTGGTTCTCTAGGAAAAAGCAATTTACTACTTTCAGCATTTAGAGAAAAAAATATATAGAAGTAACAGTTTGAAACAGATTTGGTACACTGTAGGCATTCAATATGCAAACTACAGTGAAGTAAGATGCAGTACCACACTTACCATTATCAAAAAATATGTAGTCAAAGTACCTCCCCAATTCCCAAAGAAATTTAGGTGTTTTGATGACCCACAGGTTGGCTTTTCATAACAGTGCTGTTCAATGGATGCGGTCCATTAACCCAACAAAATGGGAGACATAGTCGGCTGCTACTCTAAGTATTGAGTTGGCCAGAAAGTTCATTCAGATGGTATGGACCACCTCGAATGAACTTTTGGGCCAACTCAATATACTTGCTGCTGTTGTCACTACCTACCCCACATACAAGCAGCTGACTAAAAATCAGCCCAGGATATCAATGTATTCTACTAAGGAGTTTAAAGATCAAAGTTCTTCCCCTCAAAGTACATCTAGAAAAGGGACCATGCTTAGTAAATGAGATATACAAAGAGTACAAAATGTTCCTAACCTCACCACAAGACAGGAAATAGCAAGGATTAATATCCCCAGCAACACATCTATCAGCCTTCACTCCCTGAAGCAAAGCTGTTTTAGAGCATCACGCCTCTGCAGAGCTTCAACAGGCTAATGAAAGAGAAAAGCTTTCTCACACTTCACAGTGAGAGACAGGGAAGTATCAACAATAACTGCTGCAGCAAAGCCCCAAGATCTCCCCACAGCATTTTCCCTCCTCACCAAAAGGCAAAGGTCCACAGATGAAAGACTTAGGGTACAGGGTCTCCAGTCAGAGGCAGAAAAACTCGTTAATGAGGTGAGGAATTTACAACCGCAAATCACTCAATCATTCTCCAACCCAAGCCCAGGACGCTGATGAGACAACAGATTCCCCAGGAGGATTTTAGAACAAATCTCCAGTTACGTAAGTCAGGCCCAGTGGTCCATCACATCTCTCCATGTTCATGCCACAACCCACATTCTACAATTTTTGGTAGCTTATCCAGTTACAGTATTATTAACTTGATATTTTAGATCTCATTACTTTCTGAGTATAGAAACTACATATCCTGATTATTAAACATGATTTTTCTATCACAGATACCATTCCTTTTGTCTCTTATTTTGAGCAAGCAATCCTGTTCCAAAATCAGTGCTACCACCCACTTGGCTAAACGTTTTGCCTAAAGATATTATTGAAGTGAAATGAAATGTATTGCTGTTGTTTAGTCGCTCAGTGGTGTCCAACTCTTCCAAGTCCTGACTGTAGCCTGCCAGACTCCTTTCTTTGTTCATGGGACTTCCCATGCAAGAATACTGGAATGGGTTGCAATTTTCTTCTCCAGGGGATCTTCCCGACCCAGGGATTGAATCCATGTCTCCTGCATCAGCAGGTGGATTCTTAACTACTAAGCCACCAGGGAAGCCTAATGAAATGTATACTTCAGTCAAAGCGTGGTATCACTTGAGGGCTCCCCTACAAAAAATCTGAAATAGTCACCGGCAGACAATTCTTTATTCCCTGCATGCACTCTGAACTTCTGCTTGTGCTATCTTCTATATCCAGTCCCAGGACAGCAGCATCAGTATCACCTGGACAACTTTTTACAAATGCACAACCTCTGCACACTCTGGACTTACTGGAGCTGACACCCAAGAGGTGGAGCCCAGCAACCTGTGTTTGAGCGAGCTCTCCAATAATTCTGACGTACAATAAAGCTTCAGAACCACAGAGCTAGACTTAACAGTACCTCCTCTGAAAGTCATTCATCTTAAAGGGCTTCTTCTACTTCAGGACTGGTTTCAATATTCTTTCTGTTTCTTCCTTCCCTGCCACTTATAGCCACAGACACTTCTGAGAGCAATTTACATATATCACCCAGCATTATAGCCTGTGTACGGTTCTTCCTCAGCCCCGCTCCCCCTCTAGATGGTCAGCTGTGTCTAATCAATATTTCCAGAGCCTGGCACAAGCATGCATCAGTAAACGTTGACTGTTACATCAAAATACTGAATCAGACAGTCTACAGACAACACGTCTTATGAGAAAATGGGACTGGCCAGATTGCTGGACCTCATAAGGTTACCGACAACGTGTCTAAACTCCTTCCAGGATACTGACCTTAGGGGCTTTCTCGGCTTTCAGTTTACGGACCACTTCTCCTTGTGCAGCAACTTCATCATACAGAGATTTACTTTCCACAATATTTGATGATGATTTAGAAGAAATATTCTGTCCTGCTGCAGCGGGAGGATTTCCAGGCTTATATTCCTGGCCAGTTTTCTCCTTATATTCAGCCTTCAAAGCCAAAAGCTGTTTTACAGCTGCATCTATATCTTCCTTTGTGGCTTTCTTGGCTTTTAATTCACGAACCACGTCCCCTTGGGCAGCAACTCTATTGTAAAGGACCAAGGAATCCTCAGACGTAGCACAAGTACTCAAAGAAGGAGCCGATCTTGTCTTGAGAGGTATAGATGCCTACAGATGCAGAAAACCAAAAATAAAATTATTAATTTGTGTTAAATATCTTTACACAAAATTGTATCAAACTATTTTATAATATTTTAAGATAAACACAAAATTTTAAAATGCAAATCTCTTTAAAAAGTTTAGGGAATTCCCTGGTGGTCCAGTGGTTAGGACTCTGCGCTTCCACTGTAGGGGACTTGAATTCAACCCCTGATCAGGGTACTTAGATCCTGCAAGCCACGTGATGCAGTCAAAAAACTTTTTTTCTTAAAGTTCAAATGAACAATCTCATTCCTTAAAAAAAGCAAACAAAAAAAAAAGTATCCTAATAAAAAGTAACAGGAATAAACAAAGGTAGAGGTACACAGATATTCATGAAGTGCTTTTTATCATAGTAAAAACCTGAACCTAAATCTTCACCATTAGGGGACTATTAAAGAAATGAGAAAGTGAAAGTGAAAGTCGCTCAGTCATGTCTCTTTGCGACCCCGTGGACTACACAGTCCATGGAATTCTCCAGGCCAGAATACTGGAATGGGTAGCAGTAACCTTCTCCAGGGGATCTTCCCAACCCAGGGATTGAACCCAAGTCTCCCACCTTGTAGGCGGATTCTTTACCAGCTGAACCACAAGGGAAGCCCAAGAATACTGGAGTGGGTAGCCCATCCCTTCTCCAGCAGATCTTCCCAACCCAGGAATCAAACTACTGCAGGCGGATTCTTTACCAACTGAGGTATCAGGGAAGCCCAAGAAATTATAACACACCTGACAAATCTGAGAATAAACCACTGCTAGTACCAACATGCTAGCAGTGCAACCCTGAATTAGTTATTAACACTTAAGGCTTTTACTTTTTTAAAAGATTAACATTCATAATGTGCATACTTTTCTATATTTATATTATATATATATTAAAGACTTTATTTAAAAGCAAAGAAAAAGAAAGAAAGTCTAAATCCTAGGACAGAAAGATCACTGGTTAGACATATATCCATAGAAGTCAATTACTTGCCTCATTCTTTGTTGTTTCTACTTTGGTCTTCTCCTTTGACCCAGATGTTGGCATTTCCTTCGTATGTCCATCAGGAATGTATATCAGAATGCATGGGGCTTCTATGCAGCTATATGGACTAAAAAGAAAATGAAGGGACAAAAAAGTTTATCTGAACAGCAATTGAATTCCTGCATTAATTCAATAGCACTGTTAATGCTTTTCAAAGTATAAGTAAATAGTCCATTCTCTTATTCACATCAGAGTTTCTTCAGAGTAGTTTTAAAACAAATATATAAATAAAACTTGACAGTGCTAATCATAAACTTTCAATTTATGACCTTTTATGGATATAAACCTGCTAAATAAGTGCAGGACAAAGGTATATCTACTTTGGCCACCAGAAATGACATTAGTGGATGTTCATGTCTCACTCTTGATTTAAAGGAAATGATCCACATACCATAACTAATCTGCTTATAAGCAGAAGAATTTCAATAAAACATTTATTTTATTAGAATTTCTCAATTCTAAAGGGTACAGTAATTAGCAGAATCCACCACCCCTAAGACTACCCCTATGCAAAAAAAAAACTTCAAATTTTATAGTAAATGCCACAGAGTAAAAATAAGAGAATTTGATAACAAGAGAATCCTATATATCTCTTCAGTATATTTTAATATGGCCTTGCTGCTGCTGCTGCTAAGTTGCTTCAGTCCTGTCCGACTCTGTGCAACCCCATAAACAGCAACCCACCAGGCTCCTCTGTCCCTGGGATTCTCCAGGCAAGAACAGTGGAGTGGGTTGCCATTTCCTTCTCCAATGCGTGAAAGTGAAGTCGCTCAGTCGTGTCTGACTCTTAGCAACGCCATGGACTGCAGCCTACCAGGCTCCTCTGTCCATGGCATTCTCCAGGCAAGAATACTGGAGTGGGTTGCCATTAATATGGCCCTACCGAGATATAATTCACATACCAAAAAATCCACCCTTTAAAAATATACAATTCAATGGCTACATACGTGCAACCCATCACTACTGTCTAATTTTAAAACATTTACATCACCCTAAAAAGAAACTTTGTACTCTTTATCACTTTCCCGTCTCCCACTCCTCTGGGCCTTGTTGCACTATTTATATTTTATAATATACCTAATCAAAATACACAATAAAGAAAAGGTAGTTAAGTTATAGTTTAATTCAAAGATAAGGCTGAAATTTTTTCTTTTTACTTGGACCACATGAAGATGTATTATAAGATGGTTTAGTTTTAGAAATAAAAGTTGCTAATATTATGCTATTTCAATGTTAACACTTGTTACAGTAAAGTCTGAAAAAAAATACAGAGTAACAAATGAAACAGGAACAGAGAATAATGTCAGGTACGTTATTTTAGTGGCACTTCAACTTCTGAAAAATTAATTTACTCTAAGAACTTAAAGCATTTTCATTTAAATGTCTGGTTACATTGATTTACCTAACGGGTTCATAAGGTTGATCACATATGAAGAAGCCTCTTCTCTGGAGTTGTATAATGTCTCCTTTTTTCAAATCCTTAAGGCAGGGATCCCCCAGCATTAGTTCTTCATGCTGTAAAGATGACATTAGGCCAAAATACACTGTCTTAAAATTATCAGAGCACCTGGCGTTTTCCTGGTGGTACAGTGGCTAAGAACCTGCCTGCCAATGCAGCAGACACAGGAGCAATTCTTGGTCCAGAAGATTACACATGCCCTGGAGCAACTCAGTCCATGTGCCCAACTACTGAGTCTAGAGCCTAGGAGCCGCAACGACTGTGGCCACGTGCCACAACTACTCAAGCTTGTGTGCCCCAGGGCCCAGGCTCCACAACAAGAGAAGCCACCACCACGAGCAGCCCACGTACCACAACTACAGAGTAGCCCCCACTCACACTCACTGCAACTAGAGAAAACCCCTCCGAGCAACGAAGACCAAGGACAGCCAAAATAAATAAATAAATAAATAAAATTTTTTTTTTAATTCTAAAGAAAAGTTAACACAGAGGGAGATGAAATAAGGTTTCTTTTAGGAGGCTACCTTACTGTTTTTGTTGACATACTGCTTAAAGTCCTCATCTTTTCCCAGCACGGGCTTCGTGATCAAGTGCTCGTACGTGACACAGATTGCTGGGACAGGAAGAGCATGTTCGGTCTCTGCAAGCCAAGTGATCTTAGTGGTTTTCTTGTAGTCTTTGTTCTCTAAATTCAGTTTTGCATCGAGAGATACAATTTTGCCTTCTGCATTTCTAAAAATAAGATTGAAAAGTAGTTTCAGAAAACAAACCTTGACTGTCGTAAGTGCGTTATTTTGTTCTGTGCCTGTAATAAATAAGGAATTTTCTTTGGAAAATTTTCAATCAAACACTTTCTGAGTTTCTGGTAGGTACCAGACATGAACTAGTTAAGAGGTGAATAAAGTATAAGCCCTACTATCAAGATAGTAGTATGTGCCAGACCCACATACATCCAATAAAGAACATGAACACGTTTATGAATCTTAAAGTCACCTGAAGTAAGCATTAAAAAAGCCAAAATACTGTTTTCAAAACATTTAGCAATTACTCGAAATATATGTAATGATGGGACAACTGAGATTTCAGAGTCTACTAAATTAATCTTAACATACTATGTCCCACTATAATAACTGGCAAGCTAATTAAATTTAAAGTAGATTTTAGGATAAACAATGCTATATATACAAATTCTGTCCCAAGGATCTCTCCCATCACACAACTGTATACTGAGAATTAGATAATAAAAGGAGGGCCCTAAATTGTAGAACTATTTTTTATATCTGCATATAGTTATTTTCAGGCTTCCCTGGCAGCTCAGATGGTAAAGAATCTGCCTGCAATTCAGGAGACCTGGGTTTGATCCCTGGGTTGGTAAGATCCCCTGGAGGAGGGCATGGCAACCCACTCCAGTATTCTTGCTTGGAGAATCCCCATGGACAGAGAAGCCTGGTGGGCTACAGTGTACAGAGTTGCAAAGAACTGGACACGACTGAGTGACTAAGCACGGTAGTCATTTCCAACATCACAAGCAAAAGATACCCTAATATTCTAATATTCTATAAACATACTGAAACATACATGGGGGAAAAAATTTAATGTGTCCAGAATCTGCAGCATCTATGCATGGGGAGATTTAATAGCAAGCATCATGAATGGGCCTGAATTAGGTAATTTTCAATAAATCAATAAACATCACAGACTTCTCTCCCATATTTATTTGAAAACAGACAAAAAGTTCTTACTTGTGTATTTTAGTAATGTTGATGTTGCCCCAGTTTATAAATGTAACCATCTCACCCTCTGACAATGTCTCTGCATCAGCACCTTCGATGAAAACTTTAGAACTGTACCACACAGGCTTCAAGCCAACATCAGGATTCTGATTGATAAAAAAAAGAGAGAGTGTGTTGGTTGAAACATTTAACTATTGAACTCAGTATGCAAATTTATATGCATTCATTGTATTCCTTCACACAAAGAGAAGTCCTCTATATCCATCTGATTCCCAGTTAATTGACCCTGGGGCAGATGCCTGCACAGTAATGTAATCGAGTCAGATGAGGTGGTCTGCCCCAAGATTACTTCCAGCCTAAAACACTCATTCTTTGTTTTTAGGGCTGAAGCAGTACTTTTCTGTGTCCCTCCAACCAGAATCTGCTTGGCTAGACTCAAAATCTCACTGCTTTTGCAGCAAAGGGGAAAATAAAGTCATTTCTCATCAGTGGCTATAGAACATTATAGGAACAGATGTCATCCTAGCTGGAAACAACAGATGTTTCACGTTTTAGAGACAAATTTTAAGGGCAGCAGTATACATGTAAGAAAGATAAACTTTCTGCCATTTCAGTATGTATTACATGAAGAAAAGAGACATGCGGAATAAAAAGAATGCTACATTGGTTAAATTTCAGATTCTTGTCTGAGCAAAATCAAAAGGCTTTTTTTTTTTTTGTCCGACATCTCAGCGAGGCAGCAGTGTTTGCAGCTGCTCTCCGGGCTTCGCTACGCCGCCCAAGGACAACAAGAAGAAGAAAGATGCCGGAAAGTCGGCCAAGAAAGACAAAGATCCCGTGAACAAATCTGGGGGCAAGGCCAAAAAGAAGAAGTGGTCCAAAGGCAAAGTTCGGGACAAGCTCAATAACCTAGTCTTGTTTTACAAAGCAACATATGACAAACTCTGTAAAGAAGTTCCCAACTATAAACCTATAACTCCAGCTGTCGTCTCTGAGAGACTGAAGATTCGTGGTTCCCTGGCCAGAGCAGCCCTCCAGGAACTCCTTAGTAAAGGACTTATTAAACTGGTTTCAAAGCACAGAGCTCAAGTGATTCACATCAGAAACACCAAGGGTGGAGATGCCCCAGCTGCTGGTGAAGATGCATGAACAGGTCCTACCAGCTGTACATTTTGAAAAATAAAACTTTATTAAATCAAAAAATAAATCAAAAGAAAAAACTTTAAGAAGATCCTTTGAATATATCTTAAATAACCAGTATTTAATAACTGTTCATTGAATGAACCAACGCCCTTGAGGAAAATAAGTATGCTGCAGCAACTTATGCTATGCTGGGCTCAGAACAGAATACTGACAGGCTAAATATAGAACGTTTTGCGAGGAAAATGATAATGAAAATTCCACAGGTCAAACTGGGCAGTACAGTCATCAGTGCTTCCTAATCAATGACTTAACTATTAGCTATTCTTTATTATTACATATTCTTTAACTATTAACTAAGCTATCTGACTATAACTATCATTTTAACAAACAAGCACCCTTAAAAGCTTTATTATCACTATTTCGATTTTAAAACATTAAGTTAGCTTCACATTTAAGCCAACTGTAGTGAGTGATATGACATATCAGGAACCACCATTCACCTGGTTGAACCAATCAGATAAAAAACAAAGGCAAAGGAAAAGCCAAATCAATCAATCACACACAGAGAGACACACATTCCCCAAATCTTATTAGGCCTATCATTAAACAAAAGTCTTCAAAATTAAAAGAAGCTAATGTCATACAGAGAAAGGCAATCATAAAGCTACAACTCAGGACATTTATGGCTCTTCATGAAGCATATTCCCTGGAGAAGGAAATGGCAACCCACTCCAGTATTCTTGCCTGGGAAATCCCATGGACAGAGGAGCCTGGCGGGCCACAGTCCATGAGGTCCCAAAGAATTGGACACAACTGAGCAACTAAACAGCAACAATGAAGCATATTATCAGGATGTGAGTTAGTCTATGAGCATAACATAGTTATGAGTAGATTAGTATACAACTGAGTTAGTCTATGGATGTAAGCTTCATTATATAATAAGGATATTTATAGACAACTCACAAAACTGGAACAAAAGTATCTATTTTTGCTTCAAGATTATCAACCTAGCAGTCATGACCATGTGAGACAACAACCAGGGCTTAACTAAAAGAAACTGTCTGCTACTTGTGTTTAGACTTATAGTCACAATTTACACAAACAGGTATCATTTTCACTTCACTGATATTTTCAAAATCAGAGCCAATGGCTGTGTGATACACTGTGGACACAGCTCTGATTCAATACTACTAGGTCAAATGTTTTGGCTTAAAGGCAAAGGCAACAGTGAGCAACCCAGTTAATAAAAAATGTATCTCAGCTTTCACACAGAGATAAGAGCAGGGATTATGCAAAATCTCCAGGAAGAAATAAATTCTTATTATATGCTAATGTGCTATTTCTACAAAATAAAAAATAGGCACCAACTGAGTGTAACAGTTCTGCCTGATGTGCTGCGGCCGCTGCTAAGTCGCTTCAGTGGACGGTATCAATACTACTACTAGAATAGACTTCCTCAGTAAGAAATCCACAAAATTATTTACTTTTCACTTACTGTCAAATTCTTAAATAGCCCATACAGTCCAACATCAAGAAAACAAAAATGCCAATTTAAAAATGGACAGAAGAAGCAAACAGATGTCGTGCCAAAGAGAAAATGCAAATGGCCAACAGGTATACGAAAAGATGCTCACTATCACTAATCATCAGGGAAATACAAATTAAAACCACAGTGAGATATCACCTTACACCTTTGAGAAAGCCCATCATCAAAAAAAGAGCACAAATAGCAAATGTTGGCAAGTATGTGGAAAAAAGAGAACCCGTGCACACTGTTGATGGGAATGTAAATTGGTATGGCCACTGTGGAAAACAGTAGGGAGGGCTCTCAAAAAACTAAACACAGAACTACCGTATTACTCAGCAATTCCACTCCTGGGTATATCCAAAAAAACCCAAAACACAAACTCAAAAAGATACATGAACTCCAATGTGCACAGCAGCATTACTTACAATTGCAGAGATATGGAGGCAACCTAAATGCCCAACAGATGAATGGATAAGAAAATGTGGTGTGTACATGTATACACACGCACACACAGGAATACTATTCGGTCATAAAAAAGAAAAGATTTTGTTATCTGTAGCAACACGGATGGACATGAGGGGCATGACGCTAAGCAAAGTAAGTCAGATAAAAACAAAGTAAAATAAAGTGATAATACTGTGCAATACCACTTATATGGGGAAGCTAAAAAACACATTAGTGAATATAACAACAACAACAAAAAAAGCAGACTCACAGACACAGACAGCAAACTCACAGACACAGACAGCAAACTAGTGGTTACCAGTGGAGAACAGGTGGGGGACAGGACAATACAGGGGTGAGGGAGTGAAAGATACAAACTAACAGGTGTAGGAGAAGCTCAAGGATGTACAACATGGGGGATACAGCCACTTTGTAGAAACTGTAAACAAAAAAGTGTCAGTCACTCAGTCGTGTCTGACTCTTTTCGACCCTATGGACTATAGCCCACCAGGCTCCTCTGTTCATGGGGATTCTCCAGCCAAGAATACTGGAGTGGGTAGCCATTCCCTTCTCCAGGGGATCGTCCCAACCCAAAGATTGAACTCAGGTCTCCTGCATTGCAGGCAGATTTTTTTTTACCATCTGAGACACCAAGGAAGCCCATAAACAGAAAGCAATCTTTAAAAATTGTATAAAAAATTTAAAAAAACTTAAAACTCAGTGTGAAATCCTGACAAATGATGCTGGATAGAAATTATCCCCAAGTCACACTACTGCCACCTCAGCACATTTTCCCTGTGATTATCCTGCTCCTTTTTTAACAGACAGGACATCACTGGTAAGCCTGCAGGGAGACCTTCGGGTGTTTGGCGACTTCCTTCATCTCCTCCTGGGCCTCAGGGACGTTCACTGGGACCACCTCTTTCTTCAATAATGCAACGTATCGTGGAGCCACTGGGTCAATAACCTGCAACAAAGGCATCCTTGTGTTAAAACAAGTCACACATTTTTTTAAAACTTCATCAATAAAATAAGTAATAGCACAGGACTACTAACTGGTATTCTTTGTTACTGCATTTACTAATTTTTGGTTTACCTGCTAACTGTTATCTAATGTTTAAGCTGTCAAGTAGGGGGAAAAAAAAAATCATAAGCAAAGACTACCTGAAGGATTTAGAGTTCCTCTCCAAGAAAAACTACTGACAAGTGAAAAGAAACCAATAGATAAAGCATAATATGAGAAAAAAGTATTTTGAAAATAATTTTTTAACTCTGGTATTTGAAAGCAAAATTATCCTGTGGGGTGATATAGCAATCCTACAGGTAAATGTGATACTCCATTTTGTACTGTTAGAGAAGACTGTTGTGAAGGAATAGAGATATTTTCTATAAGCAGTGTTAGGCGACACCCCACCATCAAAAGCAAATATCATTAGGTCACTATAATAAGGCAATTATATAGGTAAAAAGTAAACGCGATATTTCTCCTGGTCTGCATGCTATATATAAACACACACACACATATATAGGGATCACTGTGTTCCCAATACCTAACAAGGGCCTGGAACATACACGAAATGGATACGTATTTACAGGTGAAATGAATGAATGGTGGTAACCATTACATTCTAACTTCCTCTACCACCAAAACAAAAGCAGCATCCCTTTCTGGATCTGATGTATTTTTCTCACTTCTTTATTCAATTTAAAATTATCCATGATGACCAATCACAACAGCAGTATTTAGATAAAGCATTTGCAAGAAAAATGTAGACAGAAGCACATGACAAGTCAAACAGGTAAGTAAAGTAATAAAAGTCACTTTTTTCTCATTAGAAGGATGCAGGAAATAGTGGTATGGCTAATTAAACCTGGTTCTGTTTGTTTGGGTTTATATTGGGTTTTTTGTTGTTGCTATCATTTGGCTGGTATTGTGCTGTTGTTGATTGCTTTGAGAGCATTTTTCTGCCTCTCTGTAAAACTCTGATGTACTTAGGGAAGAAACCATGTGCAGAGCGTCAGAAAGAAAATTTTGAAAAGCCATCTAACTTCACCTTGATTGCCACTCCTTACCTGCTTATATTAACATTTCATGCCAGTACTAAATCAGCATCAGCCTCCTTCTCAACTTACTGTTTCATTCTGTCCTTCCCTGAGGTTTTAAAGTCATCCTTGTTGGTTAAGGGGTTTCTTCCTTCAGCATCTACTTGGTTAGAATGATCACAGATTTAATTTGTGACTACTCAGTTATTTACGCCAGTAAGATTCAGTTTCTCCTCTTAAAGATGTTAAACCTAGCTGACCCAAGCTGAGAAACTTACTTCAGTTCAGTTCCCTCAGCTGACAAAGAGAGCAGAAGACAGTTTCTCACACTTGACTAACAACGACCACTTAGGGCACTGGCCGGCACAGCTTTTAATTTATTTATTCACTGGCTGTGCCGGTCTTCGTCGCTGCACGGGCTTTTTCTCTACTTGCAGTAAGCAGGGGCTGCTCCCTAGCTGTGGTGCACGGGCTTCTCACCGTAGTGGCTTCTCTTCTTGCTGGGTCCAGGCTCTGGGCCATGCAGGCTTCAGTGGTTGATCTCAGCCTCTACAGCAGGGCCTCAATAGTTGTGGCGCAGGAGCTTGGCTGCTCCACACATGTGGGATCTTCCCAGACCAGGGATCAAACCCGTGTCTCCTGCATCGGCAGGCAGATTCTTTACCACTGAGCAACCAAGGAAGCCTGCTGGCACAGATTTTTAGGCCACTTAACCCTGAAGGACTATGATTCTAATGATCTGAATCTAGAAATCTGTTTTTAAACAAGCATTCCACAGGATGGTTAGGATCAGACAAGTTTGAGAAGTCTTGACTAGAAGATTTTAAAGTCTTGGGAGTTCCCTGGCAGTCCAGTGGTTATGCTGGACTCTACGCTCCCAATGCAGGGCAGACAGGTTCCATCCCTGGGTGGGAGAGTAGGATCCTGTATGTCACACAGCATGGCCAAAGATAAAAAAATTTTCAGTCTTTTTCAGTCTAAAATTGTATACAGTTCTCAAAATCTCTGGATCAGTGGTTTCAAATTACTCCAAAGAGTCCAGAGTCTCTTCCTCTGAAGGTGAAGCTTCTGCACTAAGACCAGGGTATTAAGAAAAGGTGTGATATTAGGTATCAAGGCCCGAGTCTTTCCCTGGTCAGTTCCAAAACCCTGGCAGTCAGACCTTCACACTTATGGCAGCTTAAAGAAAATCTTCTGGAAAAACTGCCTAGTCCAGGAGATAAGATAGAAAGTTACTGAATGGAGGCTTTTCAACTAATTGGCCCCACCAGACTACCTTACAGAGGGGTACAGCTGACAAGCCTAGTCTTCTCTCAGGGCTTTTCTCAGTCAACGTGTTAAAGATGAGCGGAGAACCAAGGCTCACCAGCCAGGTATCTGAGAAATGCCTTTATTATCAAAGAAAAACCAAAATAACCTGGAGGAAAGAGAGTTACATGGGGAAAAAAATGCCATTTGATAATATTACAACCAGGAAATAGGAACAGGAAGTTATTCTGAAAATTCAGAGCACAAGAGAAATCTTGGAAATAAGAGAGCATGAATGAAAACCTCAACGAAGCTGATAAGACAGGGCTGAGTACATCTACCAGAAAGGAGAGCCAAAAGATGAGAGGAAAAATAAGAGAAAAAAGAAACTATAGAAATAGTCCAAGAGGCACAACATGTGCTCAAGAAACATTTCAGAGAGAAGAAAGACAAAACAGTAGAGAAAAAAAAACAGACTTCAAGAAAATTTCCCACAACTGAAGGAATGAGTTTTCAGTCTGGAAGCCGCATGTTCTTCCAGTCCATAGGAGTGAAAACAGACCCAGCCCAAGGCACATCCCTGTGAAATTTCAAAGTGAAGAAGGTGTTCCTGTACACCGTCTCAACAATCTTCATCCCATGTTCCCCTTCCCAAGGAGCTACAGAGGATACAGTACAGCAAAGCAAAAGGCAATAAAAAGAAAAGGAAGACCCATGAACCAGGTGACCCAGCTCAGAACAAAAGCACAGGGAATTTCCAGGATGAGGAGGAAGAATGACCTGTGAAGACGGCGGGGCTTCAGAAGTTAGCAGTTCTCTCATCTGGATCAGATGTGTGCAGCCCAGAAGGCCCTGGCAAAGAAGTCTCCAGAGTGAAAAAATACCTGAGGCGTGTGAACATTCTGGTAGAAAATTTAGACAGCTTGTGGAGAGTCGAAGACAGAATGAGAAAATGAAATAAATGAGGGAAACAAAATGAAACAATTAGCCACAAGAAAGCCAACAAGTTATGAGAAAAAGCAGACCACCTAAATTCTCATCTTCCATTGTGATGATGCCTAAAACAAACAAACAAAAATAAGAAGTAGCAACACACACGTCATTTAGAGATACGGGCAATTAATACCAAAAAAAATTGTCTGGAAGAGCTGAATGTGATTTATCTAAGGAAAGAAAATGGAAGGAAAGATAGGAGAATATGGTGTTCACTTAACAGACCCTACAGAATTATTGGCCTGTAGTGAAATGTATTTCTCATATTTGAACCCAAGTGTACAGGGGTTATTAATGTAACGAATACCAATGTTAACTTTGCCTGTTAATTTTGTGTGTATGTATTAGTAACTGCAGCAACAGAGAGAACCAATTAATAATTCCCTTATGTATCCAAAAACTGACTAAACACAAAAGACTAAATAAAATAAATTCAAGACACATGCGAGACAAGCATCTATTTTTTGAAGCAAGGCATCAGCACAATCAAGCAGCAATACAAATTAAAAAGAAAAAAAAGAATTTACAGAACACAATCACAGAAACTATAGTTTAAAACATGGCACTTTAATGATTTGCCTTATTATAGTGTCTAAGCATCTGCTTCCAATTAACAAGGTCAATATGCAGTATTCCTCATTTGACTTTTATTCAAGACAGTTTTTCTTAAAGCTAGATTCAATAATACATAGGAATTATAATTAATGAACCTTTGATATAATTCAACAAAACATGTAACTTTATAACTATGTCCTCTAAGTACACAAGGGAACAGGTGACTGGAGTTAGCCAAGTCTTCCCTTTGCCACCAAGAAAACTAGAGGACATGTTTTTTTAAACTAGGAATAATGCATTTTCAGTGGGTTTGTATAAGCAAGTCCCTTATATAAATGTGATTGTGCTTCAAAGCTGTATAACGTCTCAAGTTATAACATGTAATATGCTAAAAGCTATGTGCTAAATAAGTAAGGCAAATAAAAGCATTAAGTAATACCTTCTTACAGAGAGCTCGCAGCTTGAAAGCAGAAAAATGAAATGCAAAGTGTTCAAAAAAGATTCAAGGAAAAAGCTATCATCATTCCCTAATACTCCAAGTTTGTTTGTTTTGATCATTGTTACTTGTTTGGTATAGTTTATAAGCTTAATGCACGTTACATGTTTAAAAAAGTAAAACATTCCATTTTCCTGAAAATCTGCAAAAATTACAATATTCTTCACAAAGTTTTCACTACTATGAGCACACTAATGAATTCTACATGTATTCTATTATTTAGCAGTTAGACAAGAGAAAAGAGGACCAAGAGTCAAAACATGTACCTTTTTGTTAAATGCCCAAATTTTGTCCCATTCCATGTTCACAACTGAACGTGAAGAACCCTAGAAAAACAATTTAAAAAACAGCTTGAAGGGCAAGAAGTATTAACTAGAATATTTTATGTTAAGCAAGCTAGAAGATAAACCCAATCAATAATTACAAGTTTACTTTCACTGGAATATAAAACTTAAGTGTTTACAAACCAATCTGGCTACCCTGAACAGTTAAGCGTCAAGAGTCATACACTTCACTGGGTAGAAACACCACAGCTGCCTCTGTCCAACCCTAGCATAAGAGTTTAGGACAGTCTCAATTTTCCACTATTATTGGTGTTTATTTTTTTCAAAAACACTCTGCTCTTGCATTGTAAGGAACAAGCAAGGAGTAGAAAAGAACAACAGGAATAAAGACCAAAAGGATATTAAATCCTTTTGAAAATCCAAACAGAGAAGCTGGAAAAGAAACCGTAACTCACCTGAGCAGCAATAAACTGTTTTAGTCCTTCGACTGTCATCCCTCTTCTCAGCACACCACGAACTGTAGGAAACCGTGGATCATCCCTGGGAAATAGGGAAGTTTTAAGAACCCAGGAGATGTTTTTAACATGTAGGTACAGAGAGTATAAAATACCTTTCTGAATATTATATTCAGTTTGTTAAAGATCTGAACTAACAGCTGGTTACAGTAATTAGGCAGAATACTGATTACTAGTCAATTATTACTAAGTAAAATAAATGTACTACTGCAAACAGTAAAAGGACATTTGAAAAAAGACACATAGGTGACATCTTCAAATACAGAAAACCCAAGCACGACAACATTCTCATTTGCTTTTCATTTAACAAACATTCAAGGTCTCTATCCTACATAGACCGTGAGACACAGATAAGAGACGGTTATTCTGGCATTCATGTCCAAATGCACTTTATAAAGTCTTCTGGGTCGTAAAAAACATGTATGTTGGTTAATTAATATTCTGTAGAGATTTGCAATTTTCAGTTACATTTGCAATAACACCCTTTGTATGGGGCCCAAGGTAAACTTACGCTTTATCAAATTCTGCTCCAGAGGTTATTATATAAAATTACACGTTATTCAATACATACTTAATATGTGTCACTATTACATGATGCTAATAAAAATACACACATTCTAGTTAATTCAGGTTAAAAAAATATTCTTAGGCTTTTAAGTATGGTGACTCAACTTAACAGATTTCATTCAGAGATTTTCAAACTTTTTCTAGTCCCAAACATGAGCACTCCATGTTTGCAGCATTAAAACAAAAGGGAATACCTGAGAAACTGGATAAAACAAAGAGAAGGACCAGAAACCCAACAGGCATACCCATTTCAGCCCCTCCCATTCATCCTCCCCAAACCTCCAAGCAGTTTAAAATTAGTTTTACTTCCTCTCAATTCTAGATAACAGCAAACATACCATCCATCTACTAGTCCTTCATTGACAAACCACGTGAGTTTTCTTTTGGACAGCACTGTGTTGTTGAGATTCAGCCGACTGTATTCCCAAATAAATGGTTTTCTTATGCCTAAAGCTTCAATAATCCAGTAGAACTGTTCATCTCTGTCATGGTATTCTGTTGTCCTCAGGGCGTGTGTAACACCTTCAATGCTGTCAACTATGGGGCAGGCAAAATCATATGTCGGATAAACACTAGAAAAAGAGTATTTTTGAAAATCAGTATAGAATTTTACCCTTTTCATCTTAGACATTATAAGCAACAATACTAAAATAATTCTTTACAAAATAAGTTTCTTAAAACAACAGGTGTTATGAGTCATAATACTCTAAGTACACCAAAACTTTTTATCAGACTTTGAGGACAATGAATCAGTTACTCAACATTGAAACAAACAAACAAAAAGGCTAATTTGCAATTTATAAAACAATTGGATATTGCTGCAGTGAATTCTATAATCATATTTCTGTAATAGCCAATGTATACCATGGAAGGAAAGTAATAATTTTGAGGAAATTGAGTTTTTCAGTATCTTAAATAAATTCCACACAAGTAAATCTCTAGGTTTAATACCTTCACAATTAAAAATGCATTCAAGAACAGTGTTTTTCCTTCTCTGACAAAGTAAAAGAGAAGAAAATTAGTCGGTAATTCCACTTAAGATGGAACAGTTGTAAAAACAATTTCTGTCTTAAAAAATGTACACAACACATGCATTTTCATCTGAATTTTTTAAGGTATATCACTGCATTATACCTTCTAATTTTTAAGATACAATTTCATCAAGATGCTACTACACTATGGCTTGAGATTATTTGATGCTAAAAATGTACACCCAAATATACTTTTCCAAATGTATTCAGAGTATCTGTTTAGTAAAACAAGGAGTAATACCCTGTTAAAAATGAAGGACATATAAACACACACACACCCATATATACATGAAGTGTTTGTCTACGTACACATTTGCACCCAGAAGTTTAAAGAAAGTCACACTGGAAACCAGGTAATCATTTACAGTCACCCATCTCTTCAAGAGTTACAATTCAGTATTTGTAAGCAGTAGGCAGGAGAAGGCAATGGCACTCCATTCCAGTACTTTTGCCTGGAAAATCCCATGGACAGAGGAGCCTGGTGGGCTGCAGTCCATGGGGTCGCTAAGAGTCGGGACTGAGTGACTTCACTTTCACTTTTTGCTTTCATGCACTGGAGAAGGAAATGGCAACCCACTCCAGTGTTCTTGCCTGGAGAATCCCAGACACAGAGGAGCCTAGTGGGCTGCCGTCTATGGGGTCGAACAGAGTCGGACACGACTGAAGTAACTTAGCAGCAGCAGCAGGCTTCTTCAAAGTATAAGAAAATATATTCTATGGTTATTATATAAATTAATGGCAGGGTGAGGGGCATTTAAAGGAAAAAAGAAAATCTGTTAACCTGAAAACCCACACAGATAATCAACCAAAAGTAGAAAAAACACATATTTTTTTTGTAATGTTCATATTTCTTTAAATTTTCAATTCTATCACGAATCAACTTACGCCTAGCAGAATCAAAGTTTATAACAGGAAAAGGAGTACCTTCATCTAAAAATACACACCATGGTATACCTAATCAGTACATAAAAAGCAACTTTTGGCAGACTCAAGAAACTTTATAGATGGAAACCATCCTAAAAATAACCTAGTATAATCTTAATTGATAAGTGAATGACATCGCAAAAAGCTAGGCTACCTGCCTCACTGGTCATTTAATCCGTGGAAGAACAAAGATCCAGATCTCTTGACTACTCTGCAGTAACTCCCTACCCTGTGTTTACAGAGAGCCTCAAAGCAAAAGCACAGGAAGGTACTGAGCATAATGAAAGCAATACACCTACTTGTATTTATTTCCAGTTCTTGGGTGGGGTTGAATCTTGCAGCGATAAAGTGTCGGGTCCCTCATGCACCCATTGTTACTACTCATGTCAATTTTTGCTCGCAAACAACAGGACTGACCAAACTGGCTTCCTTTTTTCATTTCTTCCCACATTTGCAGATTCTTCTCCACAGCTATAAAATGAGAGTTATACTACAGTTTACCTAATCAGCATTGCTAATCTGGTTGAAAACAAATTATTTTAATGGTCTTTTAATTTGATACAAAATTTTCATGTTCTGATTTTATATTATAAGCACACTCCACCAGTTTAAAAGTACTTAATAGTTCCAGTATCTGATATCAAGTGAAAATGTGTGTGTTTTTTTTTTAATGAAGAAGTCCCACAAAACATTTGAATACGCTCTATTTTAAAAGTCAATATATTCCACTAATATAGTACTGGTGAGGGGTAAGAGAGGATGTCTGAGGCCTGAAGGTTTCTCTTATCCGGTTTTCTCATGTTCCCATCACGGCACAACTGGCCAGGCCTCCTCAAATTGAACAATGGGTGTCTGAAGCAGAAGCATTCTGTTCCTTTGCCACCTCTTGCCAGAGGACACACTGGTCTGACCCAGCCCAGCTGCTGGTGCTGCAGCCCCTATCCATCTAAAGAACACAATCTGGGCCAAGAGCCTGAGCTAGTGGGCTCCCCAAAAGCACCTCTGGCCATTCCACTGGAAAACAGGCTACTCTTAGATTCAGAAAAAAAAAAAAATGAGAGATGACAGAAAACAGAGAGTGACAGAAGTTTATCCCAGGAGGAAAAACTCTCTATATCCCCATTGACTATACAGTCTTATCTATATTAGGACTCATATGCCTCGTATGAGTAAGAAAGAACTGTTAAACAATGATTCTTCTGTGGAAACTACTGAAGATACAAGGGACACACTATCAGCTCTCAAAGAATAAAGTGAGGTCTAAAGTCCAATTGCTAATTATTTTTGAAAATGTAAAGAAACTATAAAACCAGGAGGTGGGAGAGAAAGACAGACTTCCGTAACAATTTGAATTTACTACTACACTTCCTAAATGTGACACTCAAGATGTTCTGCACCATAATTACAGAATAAAAATAACCAGACTCAGGAGCTCAGGGATAAGTAATAACAAAGACATACTTTTTTTGTCAAGTGGTATTTCAGACACAGGGTAGCATGAGGCTTACATAGAATCTTCACACATACAGGCTGACAGGAAGATTTGAGTATGGCAACATTACCATCAAACATTCTAATTAGAAAGGATAAATATTTAAATTGAGAGAATCACAAAAAGTTGCAGAAGAAATCATTCACATGAACTGAACAGCAATGTAAAAGACTACAAAAAAAAAGACTACAGGTAACAAGCCAGACGCTGAGACCACACACACTTCACATGCACTTGTGATGCTAGTAAGTAACAATGTAAAGATGGCAGAGAAAGGAAAAAGACTTCTAAGAGATGAATTAATGTATGAAACATATTCCCAAATGTGTTTCAAACCAACATCTTTCATTAGAAAAAGAAATTTTCTACTGCAGCAGAATACAAGATGAATATCAATTAAAATATAGAACACTAAATGTGCCTTACAGTTTTTTCTATGTTTGGATTCTATCCTCTGCTCACGCTCCGCTTTCATCTGCTCAGCAGGAGTATCGTCGACATAAGCCTTCCCTTCCTGAATCAGCTTTTCTGCATATTTCATTATAGTTTCAAAATGATCCGAGGTGTAAGTAAATTGATCTGGTTTGATATGCAACATTGCAACATCCTCCAAAATAACCTGCAGTAAGAATCCAAAATAATCATCAGTTTGTCTTTTGTTATTTTCTTGTGTATTTTCAATCCTTGACACTGCATGTGGACAAATGTAATAATAACCATCAGTCTTACACAGCCTGAAAATGGCTGTGGAAGCTGTATGATATTAGACCAGAAAAGAAAAAGGGAAAAAAAAAAGAGAGAGAGGGAGAGAGAAATTTGTTATACTAGCCTCCAAGTTTTCAGCTGAGAAAGCTGATCTCATGGTGCTTTCCATTTATTCTGGAAAAGCTGATTATTATTGGCAGTGTTGACAATTATTTGTCCTCTCTTTGAATAGAAATACAGTGCTTCTAAATAGATGATATAAGAGGCTAGGAAACCATCACATTTTCCAATACCTACTTAGTGTTTGCTTGTTTATAAAATTATATAACAAAAAGGAAATCTGACTCTGGGAACCAATTCATTTAAGAAACTAATACTTGTAAGAAAATGTAGCACTTAAATAAACTTTATAACAGTTGAAGAGAAAAAAGATAAATTGAAGTTTTTTCATATGGGAACTGAGTAACTCTTGGTTTAAGTCTCAGACAAATATATATTTTTACAGAAGAACAAAAGAAGAAGTTATGAGAACAAGATTTATTTTCACAGCATGAAGGTATCAGGCCACCCTCTAACTTTAATTAACTTTACCGACAAAGGGTCATCGGTACACCTTTAATTACCTTCTCAAAATCTTCCTTTTCTTTTTCAGGATTTGTGTCATCGAATCTCATGATCAGTTTCCCTTTAAAGTTGACCTGGTAGTGCTGGTTCAGGAGAGCAGCTTTCGCATGCCCGATGTGCAAGTAACTGCAGCAGAAACAGTTACAAGGAGACTCAGTAACAGGCTTCAGTGACATTCGACATTCGTAAACTTCACCTTTTCAAGGAGAGAAGAACTAAACAAAAACCCTTCTAGTTCGTATTCCAATCTTATGTTAGTTGCTAACAAGAAATACTCTAATAGAAAATCTGACCCTGAGGAAGGAAAAAAAAACAAAACTACAATATTTAGTAAATTACTGTAAGAAACAACTTCATATGTAAAAAAAATCACAAAGGAGCAAGTTATTTGCAAACATTAAACCTTAAGGCTAATCTCCATTTTCCTTTTTTACTGAAGAACGAAAGGTAATTTAGTTACAGGAAGACTGCTTATGCTACCTGGCAGTATGTCTCTTTAATAAAGGCCCAATGCGACTGAAAACTGGACACCCACTCTCCACACAGAAGACAGGGGCCCCTCTGAGGATGCCACCGTTGCTCTGATAATTAAATAGAAGAGCACATGAAAATCAGGAAGCCTCAGGAAAGCCATTTTACTTTTCTAGGCTTCTGTTTTCTCAGAACCCAAAACAAAAAGATTTTAACTAAATGATCTTGAAGGTTTCATCCAGTACCAACATTCCACAGATCACAATCTATGAAAACACTATTCTATTCTCTGGGCCATTGACCATTACACAGAATAAAACAAATTAGAGGCATGGTTAATAATATCACATATCAACATCCTCCTCTATCAGTGAAGTGGGCAATAACAACATTCTATACCACTACTGTTGGAAATAGACTTTTCTTCAATAACAGCAGCCACAACTGCACCATTCCAAGTCACCTAATTTCATGCACACCTCTGATCTCAGTTGATGTCAAGAGAGGAGGGAAAAGTACAACCCCTTGTATGCCTTTATATCATTTCTAAAATAAATCATTTTTGAAGATACTCATGCAGCATTCTAGATCAATGATTCAATGTTAAAGGGTTTATATGCACAGGTTAATGCAGACAAGGACAATGCAATGCATTTAGGATTATTCAAAACTTTCTGCTTAAAATAAAGCACCAGAAGTGGCAGCCCAGATAATACCCTAGAAGAGAAAAAGGGCATTAGGGAAAAACTAATGAAATACAACAAAGTATGGAGTTTAGGTTAACAATATATCAAAACTGGTTCATTAATTTTGACAAAGGTAATGAAAAATGTTAACATTAGAGAAAATTGAGTACAGGTACAAGGGAACTTTTTTTTAAAAACTATAATATTTCTATAAATCTAAAACTATTCCCAAACTTAACGTTTATTAAAAACAAAACAAAGGAACGTGAGTTCTGAAAATGAAACAGAAATACTTTGTGCAGTTTTTCACTAAAAGTGTTACAC
>SJYQ01013086.1:973735-991912 GCA_006410935.1 Redunca redunca
CCCATAACATGTTACGAAGAGAAAAAAAAACGACTAATAATCAGTAACTACTAATTGACAGTTAATGTGCTTACCATACAATCTTGAGAAAAGTAATGAAATCAAACTATTTACTTAAAGATATTATTTCTGAATCTGAAATGCGTGCAATTCTAACCCTCAAAAAAGCAAACAGGACTATGAAATATTCATAAGACCACTAAGTGGCTCAACAGACAACCTGAGAGGTAAAGAAAATAAGCTCCACGCTGCATTTAGTGAGTACTGATGCTATATTGGGCTTTTCCCACACATAACAGACAAAGGCATATAATTTTAGTCATATGGACTCTAGAGTCAGACAGCGTAGGTATGGATTTAGCAAGCTGCTAAAATGCTGTATGAATCAGTTTCTTAAACCATTTGTAAAACTGGAGATAACAACAGTGCCTTCCTCACATGACTGATATGATTAAATAAGTTACTACATGTAAACTGTTTGCTAAGTATCTGCACATAACAGGTGCTATCTATCTGTGTGTTAGTTAGGAATACGAATAAAAGGCAAAATGCAAGCCATCTGGCCTTTCATGAACGACACAGGAAAAAAAAAGATTAAAAAACTAATTAAAGACGATTTGTTTTGCAGTGTAAGGGGATATAATCAAGATTTTGAATGTTTCTAAACCTGAACACTGACTTATATTCCAAACCCCCAAACTGTATTCAGCCAAGAACATGTACTCTAAAGCTGATGTAATTCAGAATAAATGTATTTTAAACAGTAAATAATAAAATGCAGAGCTCATGACTCTAAGAAGTGACAGTGACAGAAAATATTAAAAAATTCAAAAGGTACAAATGTTCAAATAGCATAACTGTGGCTAAAAAACTAACTTTTATCAAACCACTCAAGTCACCACCCAATAGACAACCATGACCCCTCACACCAAGAACACAAGGGCAGGAATATTGGATGGTAGGGACCCAGGACATCTGAGGGAATTAAACAATGTAAAATAAGGACTATTTATGACTGACTCCACCAGTCAGTCATTTAATGATCCAGTCTGTGTATTTTCCAGAACCATTATTTGCCTTTCATCTCCTTCTGACTTATCCTTTATTCACCACCTAAATCAGCAAAGAGAAACTGTGGAATTGTAAAACTGATTTTGCTATTAATGACACGTATGAAATAGTTTGGGAAGAACTACGGTAAGAATAGCTAAAATAGAACTGTTTTGTTATCTGCCACTTCCTTTTGTCTACGTACTGCATTTAGCACAGATGGGTAAGAATTAGGTTATAGAATGCAAAATCTCAAACAAAATGTGGGGGGAAAAAAACCTCATCTGATTTATAAAATATGGCACAATATTTTCTCAATGGCTAAGTTTCTGAGGCTAACTGCTTTGCCTGTGTGTGTGTGCTTAGTCACTCAGTTGTGTCTGACTCTTTGCAACCCTTTGGACTGTAGCCTACCAGGCTCCTCTGTCCATAGGGTTTTCCAGGCAAGAATACTGGAGTGGGTTGTCATTTCCTTCTTTAGGGGATTGTCCTGATCTAGGAATCGAACCCGAGTTTCCTGTTTCTCCTGCACTGCAGATTCTTCACCAGCTGAGCCACTGGAGACTCCCAAGTGCTTTAATAAAAGGCATTTTATTATATTAGCATCACTGGCAATGTTCTTTCACAAAGCTTGTCCAGCATGGTTCACAGAGGCTGACACACGTGCAAAGGCAGACATTCTTCAGCCTTAGGGGGTGCTGGGCAAGGACCCAGGCAGGCCCACACCAGTGACTCCAGCCAGAACAGCCCTTTGCCCTAACCAGCTAGTTATATATTATTATTTTCCGTGACTGCCAAGAGTGAAAAGGGTTTTGCCTACTAATAGTAGAAAGAAATGAGTAAGACTGGGCTTTTCAGGATTCCACCTGCTTTATTCGGGAAAAAAATAAATCTACCATAACTTCTGATAACTAAAAGGAATGCTGAGAGTACAAATACAAACCCTTATTAAAGGACACCCCCAAAATCTCAAAATGTACATAAAACTTCCCTTTCTATTAATGGATATTTTTCTACTTACAATTAAAATTCTGCCTGGAATGAAATTAAAATGCTATCTCTCCTACTGATTTAATAAGCTAAAACTACAAATTTTTAGAAATTAAGTATCAATAATTTAACAACCATTAAGATATTTAGAATTTTAACTCCCGAAATTAAAATCTTACTAGTTTTCTTCTATGTATTAACCTATTGATTTATAAAATATTTGGCAATTGTCCTAAAGCTTTTCTACTAAATGAATCCAACTGTAAGTTCTATTTGCTTACCCACTGGCCTCTGGAGGAAATCTGACTGTAACCTTCCCCATCTCAGCACCTGGAAGCTCAACAAATTTCCCAACATCTTGCTTTTTCTCAGGAACCTGAAAAGCAAAACAACAAAAATAGTTACATGGTTAAATGTTTAAGAATAAATTCACCGAATACTCAGTACCCACTATGCACCAAGTATGGTTATGAGGAAAAATTGACTAGATTATTGTCCCCGCACTTGAAAACTCAAAATCAGTTGAAGTCAACCAATAGCATTTAAAGTCATCAGGAAAATGCTTAGAAGGAGGCACGAACCAAGCTGGACCTCAAAAAATAAGTGGAAGTCTATCAGATGGAGAGTGTACAAGGGAAGTCATTCTAAGGGAAGAAGTAACAGCACAGGTAAGACTCAAAGGCGGGGAGAGCTGTGCAATGGTAGGAACCCATGTCGGGTGGGTAGGCAAGACACTAGAGAGTCGACTAAGTCCAAACATGAAGGTCCTTATGATGCTGACTTTTATGTTTCAGGCAATGGGAAATCCTCAGAGGTACAGAACTACTTATCTGTATTTTCTAGAACGATACCTGGGACAGTGCAAAGGCTCAACCAGAAAAAAGACCAAACAAAGAAGTTCAGTGATGAGCCTATGGTCTTAAAACACGCAGAGGGTAATGAGGTGTCAATAAAAATCAACAGCAGTGGAGACAGAAAAATCAATCTCTAGATACGAGAAGTAATAACAGAACTTGTTGACTAATTAGAGGTGGACAGTGGTGAAAGCAGAGTGAGGATTTTTAGCAGAACAACTGCGATGACTCTAGTGTCTTTATACAAGCAAGCGGTAGTTTTCAAATGTTACAGCATCAAAAACGTTGAAAAATTAACTTGACTACACATGCGTACTATGTAAAATAGATCAAACCAGAGCAACTCTAGCTGGAGAAGAGGACCTCTTTCTACGGTTCTCTATGTTACATCTTCCTACAGAATAAAGAAATAGGCTCTACAGAAGCCCAGGACTCAATGGTCACAATGGCTCAAAAATCAGAGAACAGAAGATATGGGAGGAAGAAAAGATGGTAGAGCTATAAAATAGTGAGATTTTAGTAACATGGACTTTGGACTTCCTAAGGGACACACAATGGATGATCACAATCTTCTAGAAATATAATTATGAAGATTAAGGTTTAATATAGTCAAGCAGGTGAAGGCAAGGCAAGATTCAACAACAGATTCTTCCAAGAAGATCCTTTTTAATTGATGGGGGTGGGGAAACAATGAACATAATTTTCTTCTCAGATTTAGGATCTCAGGCAGGTAAGATGTCAGCATTAAAAAAATTTTTTTAAAGGCTTACCACTTTTGCTTTGGTTGCTGAAACATTCCACTTGGTACCTACTGACTGGAAGGCCTGCTGGGCTTCAAGAAAGCCAAACCAGCGTTTTACATGAACTGGAGCTTTGTTCTGTCCCAACTGTTCCCGCCATGCAGCATTTCCTATTAGCAAACATAATTTTAAAAGCACTCAATATATCAGAGAAATCAAAACCAAAGTTCTAGTCATGGTAATTTAAGTAAATGAGATGGCTTAAAGCTATGCTTCTATAATGAAATTTTAAAAATCTGGGTATACATGGCAATGATTTCTAATACTTGGCATATTTTAAGAATTCACAAAAATTAATTTAAAATATTTTTTTCATTTTAATTCACTAAGGTGAATCCTAAATCCTGCTTTTACCACTGCCACATACACACTAAGCCAATGTTACATTCCATAATTAAGAAAAGCTTGAAATGTATCAACTACAGAAAAAAAATAAAAATCAACATCAAGAAGTAGCTCTTTTCTTCAGATGTAGTATCAAAAATGGTACTGAAGGAGTTTACGCAACTCTTTAGCATCACAAAGCTACCTCCATAAGATACTACCTTCTGTTTATGAATATTAATTCAAAAATCAAAGTAGATGAAAATGTCATAAATCTATAGATGAAAAGTTGTAACTAGAAAAGTCCTTCATTTTATGTTGGTTGTTATTATAACAGTTTAATTTAGAGAAAAGTTTAAGCCACCAAAAAAGTACAGAGAGGGAGTTATCCAGCAGTCTGCACATTCACTGCCAAGAGCACAGGTTCAATATCCCTGGTTTGGGACCTGAGATCCCACAAGTCACAGGGCACAGTCAAAAAAACTTAGGAGAATATTAAAAAAAAAATCCTCATATAACCCAAATTTGAAAAGTAAAAGTGAAGTTGCTCAGTCGTGTCTGACTCTTTAAAGAATGATAAAACATTCTAGCATATTTGCTGCATCTGCAGGTTTTTTTTTCTTTTAAATAAACTAACAAAATTCAAGCTCTCTTTCTATCTCTCAATCAATCCCATATTCTGATCTGTTGCAAACTCTCATAGAGGATGGAAAAAGTGATCTCTCAGAGAGACAATTCCAGCTCACCCCACTCGCCCACATATTGAACAATCAGAGGCAAAGCATCTGGAGTCAAGCAATGGCTGAGGCAGGAGAGATGCTGATAAATGATGAGGAACAAGGACAGTTCCAAAGTCGAGAGAGGAGCTGCGGGCAGCAAGATAGGGCCAACCTCCACGGACAGCAGAGGATGGGGAATTCCTGCAACCGGCCAGGAAGAAAGTAGCCAGGGAGGTCACTCCTTCATCAGAAAACCCTAAGTGACTACCACCAGGCAGACAGATAGATGTTCACATACACAGAAATATGTGTGCTCCTGACCCAGCAAAATATTGAATAATTTAAACGGAAATCCTTCAAGAATTACTGATACCTTTTAGGGTGGCCCAAACACATAAATCTGCTAAGCTCAAGGAGTTTCCAACTAGGTATGTTCTCAGAGACAGACAATGATTGAGCTCGTTGACTGCAGAAGTAAACAGATCACAAGAAGACAATTTTGTGGCACTGAATTCCAACCAGTGATCAATCTGTGAAAAGAAATGCATCCCAGGGTTTAGACTTAAACAAACAAGCAAACAAACAACTTCAGTGAGAACGTGCCTATCTTATCTCAATCAAAGAATTTACCATTACGTGGATTTGACTGTGATTGTCTGCAGGCATCTAAACTGGCACTTAAACACATATTATGCTATCTTCCTATGTTTTCTCTTTTTTCCCCCAGGTGTGTGAAGAGGCACTTCAGGGAAGAAAAAGGAAAATATGAGAACTGGAAGCAGGAAGGAAGAACAAGCCGGACCGAACTCAACATATGGTACCCAGCCAAACATATTTATCCACTTGCAGAATTTAAAAGTAAATACCCGGAAACTATTCTTTGTATTTTCAATTTTATAAGATTTAGGAAAGTTAGAGCTGAATGCAAACAGGAAAAAAAAGGCATCTCAAGTGCCATATTGAAAGATAATCTACAATTGCTACAGTTAATTAAATAAGGCGTATACTTAAAAAGGAAAATGTGTATGACCCTGGGTCCGTGTAACTTTTCAAGGCCTGCTGCCCCATTTGTAAAGCAAGAAAGCTGCATAAGATAACCTATGCAGTCACATCCAGCTATGAAATTCTAGGACTCCAGGAAGAGGAAGACAGAACTAAGTGACCCAAAAGGACAGCTGGTATGGGTGTGAAAGTAGAAACTTAGGAGCAAAGACTTTCTTTCTGAAAATAAAGTCAGATGAGAATTCCTAACTTGGTCTATGATTAATACTCTGTTACTATCTTATACCCTTAAATAGAGTAATAGTCCAAAAAATCAAAAGCCTAAACCAAACTAAACCAAAACAAAACACCCCCAAGGAAATGTTCCTTCCTTACCTCAGTATGTTCCAACAAGTTAGAGCCATAGAGCTCTGCTGTAGTTGCAATTCTGGCCAAGTAGCGAAGTATGGAGTTTATGTCCGTGAACACCACATTTCTGGAATATAAGCATGAGATAAAATATCACTGTGGCTCTAGCAAAGCAGTAAGTCATGAGACATGTGAAAAATGTAAAAAAAGAAATCTTATATATAGCATGTTATTTTCTACTATAATGAAAAAAATAGATTTAGTTGGTTCTAAATTCCATCAAACACTAATTTGTTTTGAGATGTTCAGCTAAATCCAATAATCCACTTCAGTGAATTCACTATCTATATGGTGTTTTGTTGGTTTTTTCCACTACTCATTTATTCTATTTTTGGTTACGCTGGGTCTTTGTTGCCGTGAGTGGACTTTCTCTAGCTGCGGTGAGCAGGGACTGCTCTTCGTTGTGGTGTAGTCTTCTCAATGAGGTGGCTTCTCTTGCAGAGCACAGGTTCCAGGCATGCAGGCTTCAGTACTTGTCACATTCAGGCTCAGTAGTTGTGGCGCACGGGCTTAGCTGCTCCTCAGCATGTGGAATCTTCCCAGACCAGAGACTGAACCCCAGTCTCCTGCATTTGCAGGCAGATTCTTGTCCATTGTACCACCAGGGAAGTCCTCTATATGATGTTTGATCCTTCTCACAATTAGTTTCTACTTGTCTATTCAGTGGTGATATATAGTTGGGATATCAAGAATAAATAAAGTGATTTAAAATAAATAAAGGCAATGAAGCCAAGGCTAGGCTGTCATAAAGAAGCTAGTTTTATCAAATTCCAGGTAAACACGGCTGATCAAACCTCACCAAAACTGTCGCGTAAAATGTTTAAAAAGACACAGACACAAACCCATCAGGAAAAAGAGATGAGGGAGAAGAGACAACAGCAATAAAATTTCAGATGGAGTTAACAGACCTGAAAAAACTGAATCTTAACTGGACAATAGACACAGCTGAAAACCAATCCAATCTAAACTTCAGGATCCTCAAAAGACTTACAAATCAATAAAACCAGGGACTAAAATAAGGAGGCTTGGTTAAAAGTCTACTTAAAACTTACCCAGAAATACAGATACCTCTAACCCCTATTCTTTACGGCTTGGCTACTCCTCTTACCCAGTCCTGGCAAAAACTGGAGCTTTGTTCTCTAAAGACGAAAAGAGACAGTCTCTCAACTTGGGGGCAATGTGGCATGGTGGCAAGCTGGGTGACAGAGATAACAAGAGAATAAACGTACACTGGATGCTGAAATTCTCAGCCTTCTTCCCACCCTCAGCTTCCAAAATATGCTGGCCCCAGGCCATCCTCACCTTCCAAAGAGGACACTGGAAGTCTTCTCTGGACAATCTGATCTACCCAGGAGGAAAAGAACCAAGGATACTAACACCAGAAGTTCCTTCAAATGAGAAGTTGTTCAGTCAGATTACCCAGAGTGAAGCTCACAAATGACAAGCCCACCTTGGAGTTCAGAACTTGGGAGTCTGAAACTCCCAGTCAAAATCTTAGAAAACCATCAAGAGTTACCAAATATTTAAAGAAAGCCTGTAACTCAAAAGATAGTGACCAAAATAAACACATAGATATAAAGTGAACAAATCAAGGAAAAGAAAAGTTTAAAAGTGAATACATAAATTTCCTCTGAGCAATGAAAAAACACGATTATGTTTGTAATCATAAAGCAAGAACAGGATGCTTTACCTAGATAGCAAGTAACAGAACTCTCAGATAGGAAAAATACAACAGCAAAAAGGGAAACTCAATAGAAAAATGGGATAATAAAGTTGAAGAACTCTCCAGAAAGTGAAAAAAAATGGGGGGAAAAAATGGAAAATGAAGGTGAATCTTGAAGAAAGTAAGACTAATCCCAACATACACATAAAGAACAGAAAATAGAAAGTTATCAAAGAAAAAATTTTCTAATCCCCAAAAGAGGATTTCTAAGTTTCCATATTAGAGGGAGTAGGCAAGCACCCAGTAGAACAGATGAAAAATGGACTCACACTAAAGCATATTATCATGAAATTTCTGAATACTGGATCGTAAGACAAGATGCCCACAAGCTTCCTGAAGTCCCACAGAAAACACAGGGATCAGAAAGGTTTCAGAAGAGAACAAGACAAACCACCATTCCACGGAAAAGTAAAAATTGTACATGAAAAGCAATCATGCTATGTAGCTCAGTGGTGGCTCCAACTTACAGGATCCTCACAGTGTAAACACTACGAAGTGATCTAATCAAAGTTCTGATGCAAGTATAATGGGAGGAAGGAGGTCAGGGGGAGAAGGAGGGTGTGTTTGAGTGAATGTTTTCTGTATGCTGCCTCTTCTCCAATACAAGTCTTTCTGTCAGTTTATTACAGACCATTTAAACCATTTCCATATCTGCACCCTGCTTGAGAATACCCTTGAAGCCTGCTTTCAACCTGGTTCAAGTGCCACGATCTGGCAAAGATTCCTTAAAAGAATCTGAAACCTGGTTGTGTCTATGTCTCAGTTTTCCTAAACAAGAGAATTATTTCCCTTCCTTTTCCATTTTTTTCAGTGAGTTCCAAAAGAAAGAGGTAAATCCAACGGCAGGCCATCTTCCACATACCTGAGATGCAAATAATCCATCTTAATCAAGAATATACAATATAAAAAAAAAAGAATATACAGTATACCTTCATTATAGGAAATTTTGAAAACACAGAGAAGTAAAAAGGAAAAAACACCCCAAAACTCCAAAACTCAGAAATACTATTAAAGGTGCTGCATACTTTTCAGTTTTGTTCTTTGGAGATATATACTTTCACATTTATTTCTTGCTTTTTTATTAACATTAGACTATGAACATATCCACATTAGAAATTCTTTGTAAGTCTTTTTTCACAGATGTCTAATACTCTACGCTGTGGACTTACCAAATTTATTTCCCCTTATTATTATTTTTATTAAACTTCCAATTTTCCACCAGAATTACAAAAGAATTAAAACACATGTACATATACCTTTCTGTACATTTCCAGTTTCTTTTAGACAGATAATACATGTGATCAGATACTTTGCCGACAAATATAAGTCTCTGGATATTAATTTTTTTATATTTATTTTATTGGAGAATAATTGCTTTACAATGCTGTGCTGGTTGGATATAATTCTTTTCGAATAAGAAAGAAAGGTATATCTCTTTTTAGGGATATTCTACCAGTCAGCAAGTAAAACAAGCATCCAACATTTAACTCTAAATATTTAAAAAATGCTGCTGAGTACTGAAAGCAAAGATACACTTACTCAGATACATGAAGAATATTCTCTTTCCCTTCTTCAACAGAAATGCTGACGTTGTCTTTCACATGTTCCACTGCCAACAAAGCTCCTAAAAATAATGAGATGAAAAGACTTCTCTCTTTATAAACAATGCAGTATTTAAAACCTGAATCATAAAGCAATAAGGATGAGTCAACAAAACAATGTTAAGTACTGTGAGGAGTAGATTTTTTTCCCAGTAGTCTGCAGATGCAAAGTATGGCCTTCTGGTCTTAGAGAAGTAACAAACCAGAAACCATTCCCTGGCATAATCCAACTGCTTCTGAAAATGCTCAGTGTCCAGCTGGGGACAGGGAAATGAACCTTTCCCTCCCTCAGGAGAAAAGAATACATTAGAACAGTACTTTGTATAAAAGCTCTCCTTGAAAGCACTAGAGGTCACTACGTGGCAGGGACTGTGCTAAGTGCCTTACCTTCACTGACACTTTTAATCTTTGGAGTAACCTCAAGGGGTAGGCACCTTTATCTCTGTTTTATAGACAAAGAAACTGAGGTGTGGAGGGGTTAAACAACTAGCTCAAAGCCCTTGGGTAAATATGTTGCTATCAGGCTTTGAATGCAGGTCTAATGCAGGCCAGAACTCAAACTTAAGAACAGAGTCATCTGTCTCTCAACATATCATGAAGTTTACTAAATATTCATTAATCCTTTGTCCTTAATTTTTCAAAGACAGACAACTAGCACCCAAATACTGGTTTCTAAATGCCATGGTCCACTGGGGACAGGGCTGTGCTAGAGAAATTGGAAAATTTCTTGGAAAATTTCACTGTGCTGGAAACCAAGAAGTACTCAAAGAATGGTAAGAGATATGCCAAAAGGACCCACTGGCCAGCTCGGAGGGGCTCCCACTGGCAAACAGGGCCAATTTAACCACTAAAGTAAATAATCTAAGGTTTAGAGAATCCGTATCAAAGAATCCTACACAGCAGATTTTTTTAATCATCTATTTATTACAAGCAACAAGATAGATGAATCTCAAAAAATTATCCTATGCACAAAATAATTTGACATGACCTAAAGTATATGAACTCTGGAGAAGGGAATGACACCCCACCCCAGTATTCTTGCCTGGAGAATCCCATGGACAGAGGCGCCTGGCAGGCTACAGTCCATAGGGTCGCAAAGAGTCAGACACGACTGAGCGACTAGCACACACACAATGTATATGAAATTCTATGAGGAAATTTCCTGAAGTGAGGGAAATATTTTACTTCATAACTGTGGTGGTTACACATTATACATATCTGTCAATCAATTTATAACTTAAAACTGGTGAACTTAAGGCAGTTCACCAAAAAAAAGAAAAAAAAAAAGAACTCAATAAAACTAATTTTGAAAATAAAAATGCTTAATTGAAAATGATGCAAAGCTAGCCAACTGTACAAAGTTAATTTTGAGACAGCCAGGGGAGACTGAAAAAGAACTGAATGTTACATAATAAAAAGAAATTATTAAAAAAAAGAAATTGATAATGTGAAAAAAAACTGAAAATGAAAAATAATACAGAGTATAACCTATTGAGTATATTTTCCTATATATTTTTTTTAATGAGAAAAAGATCTCACACACACACAAAAATAATTCCAAGTAATATGTGAAGGAGTGGCAGAATGGAAGGTCGCCATCTGGCATCATCTTACTAATAATCAAGTTGGGCAGGAAGCACTTGTGGATGCTGAAACCAGTGGGTGAAGGTTTGATGTGGAGTGGAATGTTTACATGGTCCCAGAGCATCTCCCCACCAAAAGCTTGTTAACTGCACAAGGGAAAACTCTATAGTGAGGAAAGCTGTCAGAAACCACCTTAAGTACTCAAGATTATATCATCAGTAATGGGAAAACACTCAGGCACAAATCAATGGGTTGCAGTGAAGAACATCGAATCATTTCTGTGCTACTTCTGCCAAAGACAAGGAGCCTCAATCTAGTCACGTGAAACAACCTTGACATTCTTCAAGTAAGTGCAATCTCCACAGAAGTCAAACCCATGAAAGCAAGGCTAGGAAACCATTCCAGGTTGAAAGAAACTGGGCAGACGTGACAAGCAGGCACACGGCATGACCCTAGATTCTGATCCTTGAGCTACAGAGGTAACACTGGGACAATCAGTGTAGGCACCTGAATGGATCTGCGCATTAGATGAGAGAATTGGATCGATGAGTATTTCCTGACTTTTATGGCCTTGTGAGGTCATATACAGCTTTCTTACTTGAGAGAGATGTACTTTGGTGTATTCTGGGGTGTCGAAGCAGTATTATCTGCAGTATGTTCTCCAAAGGCATTAGAGGAAAAAAAGGTTCCTTGTTCTAGTCTTGCACTTTTTTAAGTCTAAAATTATATTAGCATTAAAAAAAATAAGATGGTAAATGCATATAAAATAGAGAAATTCTCACAATGCAATGTTTCTCTAAATGTTTCATCTAATGCTACTGATTAAAGACAAAATGTACTCGAATTAAACAACTAGGAACAATAAAATCAAAAACAAAAAAGAGAGGAAGAAAAGCAAATAGAACTATATATCCTATAATTGGTCTATAATTCATAAGGNACTGTGTCCCCGCCACTGCCAAACCCAATGCTGCCTGTGTGAAACCAAGTCGTCAGCCGAAGCCCGGTTCTTTTACACCTGCCAGGACGAAAGGGCAAAGGATTTTGGGTTTTTCTGCTGTCTAGTGTCTCACCTCACTCAATGCCCAGAAATTTACTGTGAGAATTTCTCTGCCTCCCGGCCCTTAAGCCTTCAACCCCATGCCATCTTCCATAGTGCCCAACTCCAGTTTCTTCAAGGGTTCTATTTTGCAACTGATGCACCCCCTTCACTCCAGGCCTTGGCAGCATACACACTACTACAGACAGCTTATCAGGCTGGCCGCTACCCAGAAGCCCGAATTATAAACTTTGTAGATGCTCAGTCACGAGGAATACACCCCAGCGTAGGAAGACTTATCATAGGACATAAGCTGTATAGATGAGGGATCCCTCCTAAGGAAAGTCCTAGCAGCCGGTCAGCGGTGGTTCAAATGTCCTCCCCTGGCCACCTGGGGAAGACACCTTCTAAAGGTACTTAGGGAAACCAGAGGTGTCAGAAATCTATGGGATGGTAGAGGTTTGGAAACTCCTTCAGGTTAGGAAGGAATTTGGGGGGCACCCTGAATCCCTTCAGGTCAAAGTCTCCTAGCAAATGTTTCTAGAACAACAGATCCATTTCCTGGAGCTTTCTCAGTTGCTGGTTAACAGAAAGGCTAGGAAAGGGAAAACTTAAGTTCTACTGTAACAGTGCCTGGCCTTCGTATAAGTTGGGGAATGGAGAAGCAACCTGAAGACAGGTCTCTATAATACCGTTCTGCAATTGCATATTTATTGCCAGTGGATGGGAAAGTGGACTGAGGGTCCCTCTAGTCAGGCTTTCATGGTCCATTACCAAAATTCCACCTTATGTGGCTCTTGTAATTCAAAACCTGGGGAACCAGAAAAAAACAAACATCATTTTAGATGATCCCCTTCAAAGCTCTCCCATCTCTGAGGGGGATACCTAGCTCCCCCTGCTCCTGACAGTATCCCTACTTTTCCAGATCCATCTGACTGAACCCAAACTCTACCACCCCATGTCCCTTCATCCCCTCAGTTACCCCCGGAAAGAGAGACTAGTCCCTCTGTCCACTCACCAATGGAGCTTCCTATCACCCAGGATCAGGAAAGTTACACCCTCTTAAGGAAGTAGCAAATGGTGAAGGGACAGTCAGAGTACCCTTTTATAACCAACTTAGACCAAAGCAAACAAATGATTTTCTGAAGACCCAAGTAGGATTTCATGAAGAGTTTCATGCTCTAATTCTGGTTATGACTTAACTTGGTAGCATGTCCAAGGAGTCCTGTCGGGTTGGCCAAAATGTCCATTGGGGTTTTTCCATAAGATATTATGGAAAAACCTGAGTGAACATTTTGGCCAACCTAATACTTACTGTACTTCTGAGGAAAAACAGAATCTGGACAGCAGCCCAGAGGCTTGCTGACTAACTTGCTGGAGACCAACCTGAATACGCTCTGGGTGGAGATGCAGTCCCAAACATAATTCCTCAGAATTATACTTCTTGGACAGGGACAGAAGCCAGGAAGCTCATGATCTACTGTGTATTAGAAGAGATGATAAAGTGTATCAAAATGTCATTTAACTGTGAGAAGGTTAAAGGAGTGACCCAGAAAAAAAAAAAAGAAAATCTAGCTCCCTCTATCACAGGCAGCTTGTGGAGGCTTTTAGGAAGTATACCATCATAGATCCCTCTACTTCCAAAGGTCAGTCCCTGCTGGGACCATGCTTTTTATCAGCCAGCCCTCCCCTGATACTATTAATATGTGGAAATTTCAAAAGTTAGAATTTGGCCCACAGACTTCCATGCCTCAACCCCTGGATGTGGCCCTTGGAGTATTTCATAATCAAGACCAAGCTCCAGAGGGAAAGCTGAAAAAAAAGACAGTCCAGGGCTCATGCACAACTGATACCCATTGCTGTCGGCCATGTCTTGTGACCTCAGGACAACCCAAGGGGGCCAAAAAAGTCCAACTGTCCATCTGGAGGTAAGACCAACAAGGAGGAATGCTACAAACGCAAGCCAACTGGCCACTGGGCCTGAGGCTGCCAGAAAGAACCCCGCTTCCCTCCCCCAGCCCATGACTAGCCCACAAACAAGCAGGTCATTGGAAGAGGGACTGCCTTCAGTCCCAAAGCGGGAGAGGGGCTCCCACTCCTGAAGTGGCCATGCTGGATGACTGAGGTGGCCCAGAGATTCTAGCTTCTGATGGTTCCCCCTAACAAGAGGTCTAGCTCCATCCAGGTGCCCCGGGTAGTCCTTGACATGGCAGGTAAGAAAATCAATTTCTTAGTTGACATGGGAGCCACTTACTCTGTCTTAATTTCTCACACTGGACCTCCCTTTTCCAAAAGCTGTACTGTAACTGGTGTCAATAGAAAGCCATTATTTTACTGGGCCTCTCACTTGTCAATGTGAGCAGCAGCTGATTTCATGTGCCTCTTTAGTTGTGCCTGAGTGTCCTACCCCACTACTGGAAAGAGATCTTCTGAGCTCAATCAGGGCCATACTCCAGTAAGGAGGCTGCAACACTTTCCCTTGACTCTGACTAAGAGAGACCAGCCAGAAGAGCAAGGTCCTATTCCCAGCCATATTGTACAGAAAGTGGGTCCTGCAGTGTGGGACAAAGAAATCCCTAGAATGGCCATACATGCCCAACCTGTAAGAATTCACCTTAGGCCTGAAGCTGCTTATCCTAATAAGAGAAAAGTTGAAAGGAAAAAGGATCCGCATTAAAGGAACAGATACCAGGACAAACATGGACGGAAGGCGTTGGGTATATGGTTGCAGAACATTTCTGTAACAATAGATTTGGATGGCTAGCTCTTAAAACCTTAAACTTGTTAGTCTATTGTACCCCACCAGGATACATTTTGGTATGCCAGGTAGATAAGAAACCATGGGCCACTAATTGCCTGCATAGTAACTCCATGTCCACACAGTATATGCTGGCAACTTTGGTTACTCCTTTCTCAATTCATTCCTTAAATGAATTTAAGTTTATTAAACCCGTTTATACGATTAACTCTAGGTTTACCTGGTGGCATCCTAGATGGAGATACCTATTTCTTTGCGTACACCTTGTTACCATGGTGGAGGTTAGCCAACCATCAACATGTTCTTCAAAACTTAACTTTTACTCTTAACCACCATAGCTAAAAATACCACTTACTCTCTTACTAATTTACAGAAGTCTCTAGATTCACTGGCCAATATGGTATTTGACAACCGTCTGGCCCTGGTTTATCTGTTGGCAAAAGAAGGAGGGGTAAGGCAGTTGCCAACATTTCTTGTTGCACATACTTTAACACCTCTTCCCAGGTATAGACCGACATTAAGAAAACGCAACAGCAGGCCACCTGGCTTCAACAGTTAACCACCAATCCTCACTATTCAGTATGGGTGGGGAAATTCAAAGCTGGTTCTCTAACTTGTTCTCCTGGATCCCGCAAGGTATTAAAAACTTTCTGTTGGGATGTTTCCATTTTCTTATAACCTTCTTCATGGTTTCAGCCATACTGATTTATGTTAAACATTTAGTATTTCTCTATTCTTAAGAAGGAAGGCCTCAACCTTTTGGTCCCAGGCCTGCTTCTTGGATTGAAACGTCTTAGTTGCAGATTTGCAACAGTAGAGAAGACAGCAGGGCACTAGGAAAAATATAAATCAGTATGGCCCATATGCTGACCTTATTCCTAAGCGTGCTTGAGCCTCTGATTTTAACAGTCTTACTGACCGTTAGCCCCTGCTTCTCTAATTATTTAGTTTGTTTTCTCTAGGGCATCACAGGACAATGGTGATGCAGGGACTCCAGCCACTTACCAAGGCAGATCCTGCCAAAATAACAACAGAAGCCACGCTGGGGCCCCTTCAGTGGGACAGGGTGAGGGCTCTGTGACCCCAGCGAGGTAGGCTCTGCAAGCCCCTTGCCAGCCTGAAGAAGCTGCAGAAGACAGACCTTGGCCCTTCACTTTCCCAATAAAGTTTTCTTGGGGTGTACATCTCTCAGGGAGGATTTGAGGCAGGAGATAGATGGGCCCCCCCAGCAGGGTGAACAGTTGAAGTTCGTTCCCTATGGACAGAAACTCCAAAATATCAATAGCGGTTCAATCAAGAGAGGAGGCTGGGCCCTGCTCAGATAAAAGATGAGAGACTATACATTTCTTATTCTTGAAGTCAAGGAGACTCCTGACTGGAAAGCTTGGAGATCAAAATGGGAGTGATGTCGAGCTACCCATAGGCCTCTTTGCTGGAAGAGACAGAGATCGATTTGGGCTGAGAGAGACACGCGCACAGATGAGAGGATCCTGAGATAAACCAAATACGGACTCAGAGCCAGGTAAAGCAAGATGATCGGCCAAAGGAAACCTGGAAGAAATGCCCCACGTGATCTAAACTGCCACGAGGGCGCAACTGTCTGAGTGTACCTGTGTGTCTCTCCATACGTACTGTTCTCTTTTCCTCCTAATAATCACTTTATTTCCCTACTTTCTGTCTTTGTGGGAATTTATTTCTGCACAGCTGAAGGGCCAGGGCCTCGTCACTGACCACTGGTCTAGTGGCTTAGGATTCGGCGGCTCTCACTGCACAACCCAACCTCGGTCTCTAGCTGGGAACCGGAAGCTCTGCTTCAGGCCACCTGAGATCATACTGTTCAGGGCACTGAATATAAACAGCAAAAAAGTCCTGGAAGCATGTACACCAACAAGCATGGTTACACAGGAGGTGGGGGAGGGTTCTTAGGATGTTTCCTCAGTGTTTTCAAAAGAAGAATGTATTTTTAAGAGTTACTTTCGAACTTGAAAAATGAAGGATTTATTTATAAAAAGACATTGCTTAAAGGCATTGCCCCAGTTTGTCTTGGCTCTGTTTACCTGGGCTGTGCAAGCATGCCTTTCAGAGGTCGTCTGTCCTCTTAAACCTCGTTGACGTGTGTGCTGGCGAGTGCCCTGCAAGCATACTCCAGGGGCTGGTATTATAGCTCAAGGGGCCAAGAACTGATTACAAAAATACATCTCAGCCTCCTAAAGACATCTCTGTTTTCACTAAGGAGTACTGCTTACATTAAATATGAGCCTCGAGTGCTTACTATAGCTATAGAGGCGTTCTCTGTGCCTGTCCCAACCCATCACCAGATGGCTACATCTTAATTGTGGTCAGCCTCCAGAAGCTAAGACGCCTGCATCAGAACAGGACTGTTTCCCTCGCCCTACCTTCCTATTAGACTCTGCGAGGATGAGATCCCTAATCTCGCTTTATCAAGTTCTCCAGGTGATTATATGCATACCACACTCTGCCTTTCTGCCTCTCTTTGTTGATTTCTTTTCGGCACACTATCCTAGCTCTCTATGTTCTTGTTTGCTGAAACCTTATCTTAGACATCCTTGGATTCCCCACAGTGTCTGGCACGTACCGGGGGTCCCTCCTACTCTATCATAATTGGTATGGAAAAGAGGATGCAAAATCATTGATTGCCCAGGGAGTGGGAGTGATACAAAATTTCCTTGGAAAAATACAATTACGAATTGGGAAACAAGGAAAATAAATTTGCATCTATTATCTTACGAAGTTTAGGTATTCTTGCAACTATGTGTTAATTCTTCTTCTTAGAACAAAGAATATATTAAATATTGAATGTTTCTTTTTACTGTTTGGCTTTCGCTGAGCAAAGAGGATGAGGCAAGAGCACTGGGCCGGGAGCTAAAGAGCTGTCCTTGTGGAAAGCACTGCCTTTCCCTATTAAAATTCACCAACAAACTAGAATTGGTTTTATTTATTCCATTTGGGGGCAAGTGCAGAAATGTGAGCTTGCTTCATGACCAACTAGTTTGAGTGCTATCAGGAAACCAGATCTATGAGAGATTTGCAAAATGGAAAACAAAGTCACCTGGGATCTCAAGCATGTTTAAAGCATACTTATTTAAAGTAATGCTCAAAATTCTCCAAGCCAGGCTTCAGCAATACGTGAACCATGAACTTTCAGATGTTCAAGCTGGTTTTAGAAAAGGCAGAGGAACCAGAGATCAAATTGCCAACATCCGCTGGATCATCGAAAAAGCGAGAGAGTTCCAGAAAAACATCTATTTCTGCTTTATTGACTATGCCAAAGCCTTTGACTGTGTGGATCACAATAAACTGTGGA
>SJYQ01013086.1:1002188-1029656 GCA_006410935.1 Redunca redunca
CACTCTATCTATCAGATCTAGGCCCTTAAATCTATTTCTCACTTCCACTGTATAATCATAAGGGATTTGATTGAGGTCATACCTGAATGGTCTAGCGGTTTTCCCTACTTTCTTCAATTTCAGTCTGAATTTGGCAATCAGGAGTTTATCATCTGAGCCACAGTCAGCTCCTGGTCTTGTTTTTGTTGACTGTATAAAGCTTCTCCATTTTTGGCTGCAAGGGATATAATCAGTCTGATTTTGGTGTTGACCATCTGGTGATGTCCATGTGTAGAGTCTTCTCTTGTGTTGTTGGAAGAGGGTGTTTGCTATGACCAGTGCCTTTTCTTGGCAAAACTCTATTAGTTTGCCCTGTTTCATTCCGCATTCCAAGGCCAAATTTGCCTGTTACTCCAGGTGTTTCTTGACTTCCTACTTTTGCATTCCAGTCCCCTATAATGAAAAGGACATCTTTTTTGGGTGTTAGTTCTAAAAGGTCTTGTAGGTCTCCAAAGAACCATTCATCTTCAGCTTCTTCAGCATTACTGGTTGGGGCATAGACTTGGATTACTGTGATATTGAATGGTTTGCCTTGGAAACGAACAGAGATCATTCTGTCATTTTTGAGATTGCATCCAAGTACTGCATTTCAGACTCTTTTGTTGACCATGATGGCTACTCCATTTCTTCTGAGGGATTCCTGCCCACAGTAGTAGATATAATGGTCATCTGAGTTAAATTCACCCATTCCAGTCCATTTTAGTTTCCTGATTCCTAGAATGTCGACGTTCACTCTTGCCATCTCCTGTTTGACCACTTCCAATTTGCCTTGATTCATGGGCCTGACATTCCAGGTTCCTATGCAATATTGCTCTTTACAGCATCCGACCTTGCTTCTATCACCAGTCACATCCACAGCTGGGTATTGTTTTTGCTTTGGCTCCATTCTTTCATTCTTTCTGGAGTTATTTTTCCACTGATCTCCAGTAGCTTATTGGGCACCTACTGACCCGGAGGTTTCCTCTTTCAGTATCCTATCATTTTGCCTTTTCATACTGTTCATGGGGTTTTCAAGGCAAGAATACTAAAGTGGTTTGCCATTCCCTTCTCCAGTGGACCACATTCTGTCAGACCTCTCCACCATGCCCGCCCTGCTTGGGTGGCCCCACATGGCATGGCTTAGTTTCATTGAGTTAGACATGCTGTGGTCCTAGAGTGATTAGATTGACTAGTTTTCTGTGAGCATGGTTTCAGTGTGTCTGCCCTCTGATGCCCTCTTGCAACACCTACCGTCTTACTTGGGTTTCTCTTACCTTGGACGTGGGGAATCTCTTCACTGCTGCTCCAGCAAAGCACAGCCGCTGCTCCTTACCTTGGACAAGGGGTATCTGCTCACTGCCTCCCCTCCCGACCTTCAATGTGGAATAGCTCCTCTAGGCCCTCTGGCGTGCACGCGCGCAGCCACCACTCCTTGGACGTGGGGTTGCTCCTCCCGGCCACCGCCCCTGGCCTCGGGCGTGGGGCAGCTCCTCTTGGCTGCTCCTGAGCTGTCGCAGCCTGGTATTCTTGGCCGCCCCTGACCTCGGATGCGGGGTAGCCCCTCCCGGCCGCCGCCTCTGACCTCGGACGTGGGGTAGCTCCTCTCAGCTTTGCTCTGTGTGCCGTCGCAGCCGTCAGATGGCTCAGACACCAGGTCCCTGCTGGCTCAGAGAGTAAAGCATCTGCCTACAATATGGGAGACCTGGGTTCAATCCCTGGCCAGGAAGATCCTCTGGAGAAGGGAATGGCAACCCACTCCAGTACTCTTGCCTGGAAAATCCCATGCACGGTGGAGCCTGGTAGGCTACAATCCATGGGGGTCACAAAGAGTCAGACATGACTGAGCACTTTCATTGGATAGCATCACCAACTCGATAGACATTCAGTTGTTTGACTGAACTGAACATGATTACCCAAGGGGAAACATGGGATGCGAGAGAAGTTACAAATTAGGATCTTGTAATTAAGATACACACACTACTATATATAAGATAGATAACCAACAAGGACCTACTCTACAGCACAGGGAACTCTATACTCTGTAATAACCTATATGGGAAAAGAATCTATGTATGTGTGTGTGTGTGTGTGCGTGTTAGTCTCAGTCTTGTCTGACTCTGGGACCCCAAGGACTGTAGCTTGCCAAGCTCCTCTGTCCATGGAGTTCTCTAGGCAAGAATACTGGAGTGGGTTGCCATTCCCTTCTCCAGGGGATCTTCCCAACCCACAGATCGAGGTCTCCTGCATTGCAGGCAGATATTTTACCATCTGAGACACCAGAGAAACCCAGTGTGTGTGTATGTATAGTTGAATGGGTTTGTGGTACACCTGAAATTAATACAATGTTGTAAATCAACTATACTCCAGTAAAGTATAAAATGAAAAAACAGCAAATAAAAATTTAGTTTCTGTAAGAAATATTGGAAATATGCAGTTAAAACTGTTAGGGTAAGCCAAATATCATTATCATCATATGGACATATCCTGTTCAAATGTGTTAATGATCTTATTTTGGAAATATAGTTAAGTATAAATTTTCCACTCATATTAAAGTATTATGCAGGAAAGAACAACAAAGAATCAAAGGCATTGGGCTGTGAATTCATATTTTCTGAAAAGCTTCCCAGGTGATTTTGACATGTAGTGGGTTAGGGGATGATTAATTTAAACCAATTGCTTAATCCAATAACAGAAAAATTATTTAAAAGCATTTTTATTTTATAAAAAATAAAAATGTAGGCAGAATGTCCAAATAATTTTGATAGCATATATTATAATCTCCCTTTGGAAGGAATAGGGTCAATTACCTAACTTTCCAGAGTTAGGTTGCATTATGATGCCATAAGATTAAAGTAATGCCCACAGTAGAAAATATATAATTTTCAAATAACTTGAGACAAAAAAAGCTGGTGAATAAGAGAGAGCTAAAAGTAAATAATTTATTACAAAGAAACATTTCTCCAAAATCTGTTTTTTCAACATATACAATGACATTTTAATGTATTCAGGATGGGAGTAGGGAAACTTTTTACATTACACTGAAAGACAAGAATGAGATTCAGGTAACAACTTGTTTTATGCCCTAGAGAAATCTGGTTTACAAAATAGGAATGTTGATTCAACAATGGATCAGGACAGAAAATTGGAAATAAACTTTTCTTTCACTGCACCAAATAAAAGGAAGAAAAGAAATGTGACACAGAGTGACGTTGCAAATTTTCCAGATGTCAAAACTGGTCTGGGTGATTGATTTATCAAGACATTTAAAAATTCTATTTTCTACTCCTAAGTAATCAAATGTAAACTGGTGATCAACAATGAAGTAAAAGTGAGCTCAAATTCCATTCAATTAGTTTTAAAATGTATTATTTTTGAGAACCAAGTCCTTCTCCTGGCTGAGTTGATGAGATTTCCCTTCAAGGAACAAGTGCATTTTTAACAGACTGGGGAACTCGACTTGCATAATAGTCATAATTCCTCAGTGTGGCCAGGACTCCGGCCGAGTTCATGTGCTTCACCTCCTTGTTATACTGAAGGGCATTTCCATGGATATCAGTTAACTTGCCTGTGGAAAAACATCAATACAATGTCAATGACTGATCAGATCATCTAAGTGTTTCTTGCTTCCCTATGTAATAACATACAATGAATGTTGGATAAAATAAGGAAGATGAGGAGGGACCGCAAAGGTTAAGTGTTAATTTCACTTTCAGTTTAAGACTAACTAAAGGCTGTCATTATTTTTTCCTCCTTGATTAAAATAATTTAGTTTTTTTTTTTCCTTACTATGCAGCATGTGGGATCTTATTTCCCCAACCAGGGATTGAACCCAAGCCCCCTGCATTGGAAGCGCAGAATTTTAACCACAGGACAATCAGGGATGTCCAATGGGAGTAGGAAAACTTTTTACATTCCTCTGAAAGACAAGAATGAAATTCAGGTAACAACTGGTTCTGTACCCTAGAGAAATTTGGCTTACAAAACAGGAATTTTTCAATTTATATTTCTTGGTATCAATTAATTTCTCTTTTTCTGGAGTGATTATTTTCTTATTGATTATATTCCATCACCCACGATTCCTGATTTCTAAAGTATTTCCTTCATTTTACCATTTATCAGTAACACTTTACTTGGTAAGAGTTGAAGTATGTTCATAAAATATAACTGTTCATAAAATATAACATTTTTGTTTGTGCCGGGAGCCAGCGTGAGGAATCCCAACCGTGAGAAGGTCATGCGGAAGGAAGCCTGACAAACTCAAGGACGTGAGGGCTTCAGGTTTTCCCCCTGGAATTTCCTGAGCATCCACCTCCCAAGACCAGAATCTGCCTGCTTTACTCTTCTGTCATTAATAGGGGGCTGTCCCCCCACCACCTTTTTCTGGAAAAAATTAGAGCTTTTAGATAATAAATCTCCTGGGCATAATACGAGTGTTTCAATCCAAAAACCCCTTTGAAGGCCTTCTAGCCTGCCTGCAGGACTCACACAGCTGCGCATGTGATTGTTTGAGGCCTCCTGACCGCAGGAGGCACAGGAAGCTTAAAACACCCTAGGAATGTAGGGGCTTCCGACGAGTCAAAATCATTAGAATAGGACTGATTAAAGGTTTCATTTGTTGAGCCAATACTTGCTGCCAAATTTTCATATCCTTTATTTTTAGATATAGTTGGTATATAGAAAAACAAGTAGTAGACCTGGTATTAGCAACATTAGATCTTTGAGCTAAGTACCTTCTTTGTTATAACCCACTGTGCCTTTGTTCTATAGAGATGTAACTTTAGTGCTTTAAGGAGATGCATATTAAAGAAAAACACTTCAGGGGAAACAAAATTAACATTCATTAAGGAAGAGAGTCAAAAAGTGTTAGCAAGCCTCTCGGCCAGAAGATAATGTAAATCACCTGAGATCTTTTGTATACAAAAAGATATACAGAAAGAGTCTGGGCTGCTAACGCTACATAATTTTGTATTACCCATTGATCTCTATGTATAATCAAAAATATAAAAGGCCTTGAAGGACAGTAGAAGCCGAAGCCAGTCACTGGACTGGTTTTCCCCCGTGTCGATTCTTTCTCTTGCTCCCTCCCTCTCCTTTTCAGGCTGATCCCTTGGAACGTGGAGGCTCACCAAGTCTACTTACTAGCCCGGGGTTCTGAGACCCACGGGAGAGGGAGCCCAAGGCGGGGCACCCTCCGATATTCAAGCGGGTGCCTGTGGCCCAACGTAGACGGTGCAAGTTCCTTGTCTGGAACTTTACTGGTTTTCCACATAAACCAAGTTAATCAGCCTCTTCCACTTAATTTTCCTACTACACTATTTCTTCCTAATCTAATCTTATATTTCTATATTAATAAATAAATAAGTTTTCCTCGCCAACGCCGTCCACGCTTCGAATTCCCTAGATCCACCGGGGCTGGACCCCGGCATGTTTGTTTTCTTCATTTTCTCCTGCCAGGCCCTCTCCCCCTTTAAAGTGTATTTTTAGCTGCCCTGGGTCTTTGCTGCAGCTCACGGGCTTCTCCAGGTGTCAGGCATGGGCTCAGTTATTGCAGTGGGCAGGCTCAGTTGCAGGATGTGTGATCTGAGTTTTCCAACCAGGGACTGAACTTGCATCCCCTGTATTGGCAGTGCAGAGTCTTAACCACTGGACCACCAGAGAACCCGAATGAGAATGAGAATGGACTGTGATGTATTTAACTTCCCTGTCATGTAATGTGCTAATGAGGTATTGATGCAATAATATACCAGGAGAAATGACAGACTGAAAATCGAGCGTTTAAGAGTAGATGTGATCACAAGAGTTCCCTGGCAATCCAGTGGTGAGGACCCTGGGCTTTCACAGCTGTGCAAGTGAAAGTCACTCACTTGTGTCCAACTCTTTGTGACCCCATGGACTATACAGTCCATGGAATTCTCCAGGCCAGAATCCTGGAGTCAGTAGCCTTTCCTTTCTCCAGTAGATCTTCCTGACCCAGGGATCGAACCCAGGTCTCCCTCATTGCAGGTGGATTCTTTACCAGCTGAGCCACAAGGGAAGCCTGTGGCCAGATTCAATTCCTGGCTGGGGAACTAACATCCCACGAGCCACGCATTGTGGTACCCCCTGCCCCAATATAAATGTGATCTGATGTCTATCTGAATGTGAAAAATCATCTTGCTATGTATATATTTGTAGTATTTTTGGAGTCAGAAAAAAAATTCCAAGTCTATGATCTTCAGCATTAGCCCTGAGACATTTATCAATATTGGCTTAGAAGAAACTAACTGAGGTGAGGATAATCACAATAAATATTCTACTTTTCAAGAGAAAAAAAACCCTAAAAGCATTAAAGCCATACACTAATAAGGATTTCATTAAGTTAACTACGTGCAGATCAAGGTCCAAAGGAGAAACTAAACAATGAGTTTGCTGGAAATCTACTTTCTTACCTATAAAATGCAGGGGTTGGGACTGTATAATCTCTAACTTTCCTTCTATTATTTACATTTTAAGAGTCTAGGTAAAGTATCACTACTGAAATATTATGTCCCAGCATAATATGAAAACTGTATAAAACCTGTAATTCCCCCAAATAAAATGGACTAACCTCCGACAGCATGTAAAATGACTTCTGGAGCACACGTGTCCCACTTCTTGCATCCAGGACTTGCAAATACATAAGCAGAGGCTTTGCCTTCAATCAGCTGAATTATCTGTAAGGTTAAGAGAGTAATAATCCCTTGACCATGAAATGACTGAGGTACCAATAAAGAGAAACTGCTAGTTTTTTTTTCTCAAGCATTTCGATTCCTCAATCAGACTCAACTCAGGTTAAAGCCTTCAGCAGGTATAAATGACACACGTATTATGAAGAAACATACAGAGTACATGTGTAATTATACAGTGATCTGAGGGGGGGGGAAGTAGTCAAATAAGCTATAAGGAGGCTATCTGAAGCCTCTTCATATTCTAAGTTAGGAAAATAAAGTTTTCCCTTTTTTATGTTGTTTGTTTTTCTTTTTATTGTGAAAGCTGTATATATTTTGTTGTAGAAAAAGTAAACTTTTTTAGTCTTGTAAAAATTTGACCATTACTATGTAAAGAAGACAGAAATATCAGCCAGCACAGTAATTGTATAAGTTGTGATAAGTTCTAACAGATGTGTGATGCTGACTAATCCAACATGCAGTTTCCTAAGTCTTTGTTTAGGAATCATGTGTGTGTGTGCTCAGTCATGTCTGACTCTTTTTGACTCCATGGACTGCAGCCCACCGGGCTTCTCTGAACATGAAGTTTTCCAGGCAAGAATACTGGAGTGGGTTGCCATTTCCTTCTCCAGGGGATCTTCCCGACCCAAGAATCGGACCTGCACCTCCTGCGTCTCCTGCAATGCAGGTGGATTCTTTACCACTGAGCCTCCTGAGAAGCCATGGTTTAGAATCATACCTGTTACTATTCCTGCTACCAAAGTGTGAATTTTAAAAGACTCATGTTACTAATACCTGTAATATTCATATGAAAATCAGGTTGCCAGTAGAAACTGTGTGACTCTAAACATAAACTTGCTATCAGCCCTCATTAGCCACTTGGCTTATTTTTTGGTTACACTGTGAAACAACTAGTACGATAAAAGTCAGACTGCAGATACTGAGATGAAAAGACCAGCCCAGGAGAATGAGGAGAACCTCAGTGAACACCAGGTAACCTGCTATTCTTTTCAGGATTACTGTATTCAAGAACACCTTCAAACCATTAAACCTTGCTGTAGACTTCTGAGTAAAAGCTTTCTCTTTCTTTGAGGAAATCTGTGTCAAGTCTTTATTATGTGCCAAGAACTGTGCCAGGAACACTTTTTGAGAGAAGAGGGGCTAGCTTAACCTTTGTTAGATTTTCAAAGAAGTCCTTGACGCAAAAAAGTTAAGAACTGCCCAACAAAGTCTTTTCATAGAAGAGAAAGAGGTGGGAGGTTGTGCACGATGGGGACTTTGTTCCAATGGGGAATGGTACCCCTTGGGAATAGAAGAGGTAATGGGTTTTGTAGTTACAAAAGTAGGAGTAAAGAGAAATCATATTTCAGGGAATACCAGGAATATATTTTTACTTTGAGATGTTTAAAATTTTTTTTTCAAAATACTGTTACTTCCAATTTTCACCCTCTTATAAGCAAATGCTTTTGAAAAATCTAGAAATAGTTGATTATTGCTTCCAAAGGGTGTGTGTGCTTAGTCGCTTAAAAAGTTGTTCATGTCATGTCCAACTCTTTGCGACCCTATGGACTAGTCCACCAGGCTCCTCTGTCCATGGGGATTCTCCAGGCAAGAATACTGAAGGGGGTTGCCATGCCACCTTCCAGAGGATCTTTCCAACCCAGGGACTGAACCCAAGTCTCCCGCATTGCAGGCAGATTCTTTACCATATGAGCCACCAGGGAAGCCCACTTTCAAAGGATAAGGGAGGAGAAATGAATTCCATTCAGTTCAATAAATATTTATCATCTGTTGTCCCTGACACACAAGTGAGAAAAACATATGCTTGGGGCATTTGGCTGCCAGGATATACAGGAATTTACATCCCATTCTCAACTGCTGAGAGGTGGAATCGCCCAGGGATGTGGTGCAGGGGAGTGCCATGATAAATTGTGTGTTTTCATCGCTCTAGCGGCACTGTGAGGACATGGGCTTGAGTGGGGAACCACTTTGGAAGCTGCTGTAAAGTTTGGATGCGGGATGATGATAGGTTTCAACTAGGGCACTGGCAGTTGAGATGGACGAGACTTTAGAGGAGAATTTAAAAGGTCTGTAAGTAAGATCAGATTGATAGGATGGGAGGAAGGAAGGAGGATACGAAGACTTTCAGGTGTCTGGCTAGAAGTTAGGAAAATGGCGATGCCATTAAGCAGATAGGAAGTAGCGAGCGGAACACATCTGGGCGCTGGTAGAGAGGATGCGCTCCAACTGGGGATGCTGAATTTGAGATGCCTGAAGGATGTCATCATGATGATAACTAAGGGGCAATCAGATGAGAGGAGATCAGGGATGGAGATCAAACTGTGTTTTATTTCACCATGTTCTCAGGATGTGGGCCTAAATGAATGAATGGGGGAGGCATCCAGGGAGGGGCAGGCAGGCCCATCCTTAGAGTCTGTAGAAGATCTAGGAAGTAATCCAAGAGGGTCCTTGAGAAAATAAGGACTGGCAACAGGCAGGGGCCTTATGCAAATGACTTATATTATCACTGAACTTTAGGTTAAAAAAAAAAGGCTTGAACCACAACATTTTAAAAAAATCAAATGTTGCTGAAATGTGTCTTTAATGGAAAATAACGATCTTTCTTCTCTTCTCTCAAACTCTGATTTCACCGTTTATAAAGGCTCAGTTATTTCTTTCAATGATTTAGTTGCATTTCAGAGGAGATGATGGACGGATTTTCATACCTTATTTCCTGCTCCGCCCACTCTCAGCACATCATCGGGGTTCATAGCAGTGATGCAGTCCGTAACCAACTGGCTGTTATGGGACCGGGTAGTTGTGATGATGTGTTTGCCGGCGGGCACTTCTTTCAGCTGAAACCCGAAGGCACCTAAACCCAAAACTCCCCAGATAGTTCTCCCCAGCACAGCATCTGGTCCTGCCTGTGTAAACAGATGAAACAACAGCAAAGCTTGTCATCACTTAGAGAAAAAGGTTCATTATAAATATAACATTTAGCTATATCAGCAGCATGATTAAAAAAAAATGGTAATGTTATAAAGTACAAAACAGTATCATCGACAAAGAAATTTTCCTGAGAGGATCAGCTGATTATTCTCATTGTTGTTTTGGTTAATAATTGGGCGTTCCCTCGTGGCTTAGTGGCTAGGATCTGGGTTTCATTGCCATGGTCCAGTTTCTATACCTGGTTATGGAACTGAGATCCTGCAAGACATGCAGCACAGAGAAAAAAATAATAATAATAACTGGACTTCAAAAGTATGGAAAGAAACTTCTGGTTATTGCCTGGAGTCTTCAGGAAAGGCAATATCACATACTGATTCCTGGTCCTCTTAGAATAATCCAACGGCCTCATTATTTGCAAAGAGCTGTTTTGCAAAAGGTACATAAATTCCCAGGAAATGAAATACCATGTATTGATTACTTTTCATTGTCCAAGGAACAACAGGGATCACATTACTATGGGAATAGGAAATGGTGATAACATATTTGGCTGCTATAGAGACAAAGTGACTGAAGAAGCTAATACTGAAAAGTGGCCATGGATAATGGGGTCAGGGTTAAAAAATTTTACTGACAATTATGGTGGTAAAATGACAATGACAATGCAATCCCAGGATCTGTATTTTTCCTTTGCAGAGCTCAAATAATTTTCAACCACATTACTATAACGATAGACTTTGCATAGAAAAACATAACCTGTATTTCGAGGAAACTAAACCTGATGCCTAAAGTGGTTAACACAAAGTCATCGAAATATCACTATAGCAATAGAATAGATATACAGACATGTATTTTAACTGAATACTAAACATGTACCAGGCATGTTTAGTACTAAGAGCTTTACATGTATTATCTCATTTAATCCTCAGAACAGTCCCATGTAATAGGTATTATCATCCTTATTTTACAGATGAGGAAAATGAGTTTTGGAATCTTTCAGTAACCTGACCAAGGACTCTATAGTATATAGTATAGTGAAGTTGCTCAGTCATGTCCGACTCTTTGTGACCCCGTGGACTGTAGCCTTACCAGGCTCCTCTGTCCATGGAATTTTCCAGGCAAGAATATTGGAGTGGGTTGCTGTTTCCTTCTCCAAGGACTCTAGGGAGATCATAATCAAACTGAGGCTCGTCTGTGCTCAAAGCCAATATCTGTCATCACTGAACTAGACTATCTACCTCTGTGTACTTGAATGCCTTCACACACGTCATCTTGTTTACCCTAGAGCAGTATTCTGGGTGCTGTTACAGTGAAAGACACTTGTGTTGCAGGGTTGGATTCCCTGGGAAGCGGGCTCTGAGTTAAGAAGGGTGTTTATGAAGGAGTGCCCTTGAGATCCACACTGTGCAAAGGAGGGGAAGTGGTGTGAGTGGGCAGAGGGAGAAACTGACCTGATACAGACCCGACCACAGCTTCAGCCGACCCCAGGGGGAGCTCTGGAGCCCGAACGGTTCCTCAGGGTTATACCAAACTGGGGAGAACATATTGCAAACCGGGATGAAATGCCAGGCCTTTACACCTGCTCAAGCATCAGTCACCTGGAAATGGACTGACTGCCTGGGGGAGGGGCGTGTCACTGGCAAGGTGGTTCTTTACAGGCGAGGAGGCTGGCCTCCAAAGTGCTGAGAGCACTCTGCAAATGGGGAAACAGAGGAACCAAAGAACAGGCACTGGGGCTCAGCGCATGCTCGCCTGCTTCTCCTGTTTGCTCTTGTGTCTACACCGTAGGAGAGGCTGGACTTTTCAGAGTACTGATGGGCTCTCCGGGTGCTCATTACACTTCAGCTCAATTGCCGAGACCAACTTCATACTCTTAAGAAACCTACTCGTGGGGACCTCCCTGGCGGTCCAGTGGTCAAGATCCATGCTTCCAACGCAGGGGGCATGGGTTAGATCCCTGGTTGGGGAACTAAGATCCCACGTGTTGTGTGGACAAAAAATTAAAAATATTTAAAAAATAAGTAAATAAAAACATAAAAAAAAACCCCTACTTATTAATTCAGCTCTCCAGTCATTGTGAAAAAGAAAGGAAAGCATACTCAATAGGGGACATGAGTATTCTGGGCCCTAGAAAACTCACATGCCCTGTGTAGATAAACATGAAGGCAAAGAGGATGGGACCATGGACTCCTGGCACCCTGGCAAGGTAAATGCAACCCCCACAAGGCAGCCGGCTAGCCTCCCTCTGAGCTGATCTCTCAGCCTCTCTCACTGTCTCTTTCATTTGGAGTGCCCACACCAACTGTCTGGGTGTAATAAAGGCTAACACTTTAATCTTACTGATGAGATAAGTAAGATTCATAATGGTTAAGGAGCTAGCTCTGATGTTCAGACAGACTGGGTTTCTTTGCACTATGCCATGCTCTTTTTTTTTTTTTTAAATTTAATCCTGTTCAGAATTCTTCTTTTAAAAGTTTTTATCAGAGGATAGCTGCTTTACAATGTTGTGTTAGTTTCTGCTATACAGCAAAGTAAATCAGCTCTACATACACATACATTCCCTCTCTTTTGGATTTCCTTCCCACTTAGGTCACCACAGAGCACCGAGTAGAGTTCCCTGTGCTATACAGTAGGTTCTGCCACGCTCTTTCAATCTGAGTACTTCTCAGCTTCTGTATCCGTTAGAAGCAATAATACAGTCTGAATTGTGAGAAGTCCTTTATGTGACTAAGAGAGCGGTATAGTGTGTGGACTGTGGTTTAGATCCCAGATCTGCCAGTGACCAACCAGGGCAAGTTATTTGTCCCAGTGTCCTCATCTTTCGAATGGGGATGAAGGTGTCCTTAAAGAATGATGGTACGTATCAGAACGAGATAATGCATGTAGATCTTTGAGTCTGGCAGTACACAGGAAGCTCTTGATAAACGATGAAGATTTTAAGTTGAACATTCAGCCTTGAAAACTACCAACAAAGCTGCGTGACTTTTCTCCTTGTTGCAACAAATTTTAAGGCATAAGCAAGAGAGAAGGACGAGACAAAGAGAAAGAGAGTGTACAGAAGGAAAGGTGGTAAAGGGACAGTAACAAAGGAAAGAAGCAGAACAGGGGAAAGTGAGCTGGGAAATGGCATAGACACTGGCTGCCTGGGGTACCACAAACTGCCTACTTCTTTCTACCTACCAGTGGAGCCAAAAGCCTAGCTATTTTTCTCACCTTTGCGTCATTCCTGGGTTCCCTTAACTTCTGATTTTCATCGTTCTGTGGAAAGTGAATACAAGTATTCTAACTTCAGAAAGAAATGACGGAAATTTTTAGTAACTCCAAAGCACTTAAACCTTTTTTCTTGAAAAAAGGTGCCAGGCATTGTAATATTATCTATGAATTAAATGCCCCTCTTTTAAGTAACAGAATTAGCTTACCTTAAAGTTTACATGACACTCTTTTAAGAAGCACATGATTATAACTAAAAAAGTTATAATCATATACACGGTAGGAAAAACCCAAAGTTATCTGAGAAGTAGAAATCCTGCTCTTAACTCAATTTGGAGATTCAGAAGTAATAGTCCCCATTCTGGTTACTTTTTTCTCTAAAGATCTACTAAATCTTTTTTCTCTAAAGATTTACTAATGTAAATCCCTTAAGTATTTTATTTCAATAGTTTCCTTTAACATTTCATGTGATCTAATGGTAATATGCCTGATTTGGAAGTACATTAGCCTCTTGTTCTACAGAAGACAATTTCTTGAGAGTATAGTAGAAAGTCAAAGCAGATCAGAGAGACAAAATAAGAGGAAACAGTGTAAGAGCATATCTGTTTAATGCCGACCATGATTTAGGCATTATGTGGAATTACCTGCAAAACAACATGGCTAGCCTCTTTTCTTGGTTGAAATGGTTCATTTCTTCAATGTGCTTCAAGCACCACCTGTAAATCAGGTGCCTCAGTGACCAAGCTAATCAAGAACCATATCAGTAATTCCCCAAATTTTGCTTATGATTTGAATCATAAGGCATATGTAAAAAAACGTATACAAAACATACAGTGTGTCTGTGTATAGTCCCATAAATACATACACATTCCTGGTATCATCACCTCCAGAGATCTGACTCAGTACATCTGGGGTGTGACCTGGGAATCCTTACTTTGAAAACTTCCCCCAGACTGCAGGTGCAACCAAGTTAGAAACCACTAGATTAGATAGCATTAAGAATCATAGAACACCATAATTATTTACCTGAAAAAATATTTTGGTATCATTTAAGAGTAATACCTGGTAGTTGTAATATGGCTGGTTAATAACTCCTGCTATGGCTTTTCCTTCATAAGCAATTCCAATAAGAACTGTTACATTGTCAAGAAGACCTAAGAAGAAGAAAACTCATATCAATTACATAACTCATGTTATGACTCATCAGCAGCACATCAATGACTCCCGAGTTATTTTTGCAATAAAGGTAAGGAATTTACAGTGATTCAACCAGAGATCAAATTGCCAACATCCACTGGTCATGGAAAAAGCAAGAGAGTTCCACAAAAACATATATTTCTGCTTTATTGACTATGCCAAAGCCTTTGACTGTGTGGATCACAATAAACTGTGGAAAATTCTGAGAGAGATGGGAATACNAAGGAAAGTTATGACCAACCTAGACAGCGTATTGAAAAGCAGAGACATTACTTTGCCAACAAAGGCCGTCTAGTCAAGGCTATGGTTTTTCCTGTGGTTGTGTATGGATGTGAGAGTTGGACTGTGAAGAAAGCTGAGCACCGAAGAATTGATGCTTTTTAAGTGTGGTGTTGGAGAAGACTCTTGAGAGTCCCTTGGACTGCAAGGAGATCCAACCAGTCCATTCTGAAAGAGATCAGTCCTGGGTGTTCTTTGGAAGGAATGATGCTAAAGCTGAAACTCCAGTACTTTGGCCACCTCATGCGAAGAGTTGACTCACTGGAAGAGACTCTGATGCTGGGAGGGATTGGGGGCAGGAGGAGAAGGGGACGACAGAGGATGAGATGGCTGGATGGCATCACCGACTTGATGGACCTGAGTTTGGGTGAACTCTGGGAGCTGGTGATGGACAGGAAGGCCTGGCATGCTGCAATTCATGGGGTTGCAAAGAGTCGGACACGACTGAGCGACTGAACGAACTGAAGTGACTGATCCTTGATTACGGAGAAGGCAATGGCAACCCACTCCAGTACTCTTGCCTGGAGAATCCCAGAGACGGCGGAGCCTGGTGGGCTGCCGTCAATGGGGTCGCACAGAGTCGGACATGACTGAAGCGGCTGCAGCAGCATCCTTGATTAAACCTACTTCTTGCAAAATGCACAAATTATAAGAGAGTGCTGACCAGGGACAGGAGTAGGAACTATGGCCACTTAATTGAATTGATTGATACACACGGTCTCATTAGTAATAACCTGTAAACCAATTAAGTAAATCAGCCATAACTCCACAGCCATCATTAGGTTCCTCTGTGTCCCTCTCTATCACCATCTGACTCACTTCTGCCTGCTAGATCACTCTCGATTCCAGAATTACCATCTAGATTTGTATTTCAAGCCTCTAAATTAAGATGTCTCACAGTGGGGACGATGAACTAACAAGCAGCATCAGGATGAAAGTGAAACAAAGTGCTAGTCACTCAATTGTGTCCAACTCTGTGACCCCATGGACTGTTGCCCTCCAGGCTCCTCTGTCCATGGGATTCTCCAGGCAAGAAACTGGAGTGGGTTGCCATTCCCTTCTCCAGGGGATCTTCCTGACTCAGGAATCAAACCCAGGTCTCCCGCACTGCAGCCAGATTCTTTACCATCTGAGCCACCAGGGAAGATGGCATTAGAACGAACTGCCTCCATTTTTTCAACACAGATTCTTAGGCTCCTTTGCAGAGCTAGTGAATCAAACTTTCTGGACATGGGGGCTGAGATCTGAACCAGTTGTTAGCTGCTCCTTACTCACTTAAACTGTCTAGAGCTCTCCTATTTCTCAATGGATTATAGAGACGTTTTCCGGACAAATATACATACACACAATGGAATTCACTTGTAGGTGTGTCTCATCCAAGGACAGATAAAGTTTTTTCTAGGGATTATGAGGCATTTTCTTTTTTAAGCCATGAAGCTGAGAACCAATACAAGAAAACCTACGCTAATCTTTCCTTCAAAAATAAGAAGCTAAGCTTATGCTGTGCTCCTAAAATCTACCACTCTGGCTCTGAGCCTGGTCCATTTCACTTCAATGTTGCCAACTTTAATTTGCTGCTTTCTAAGTCTGCTCATCTTAGATCATTTCAGGAGGGAGAAATATTGCACTGTGTTTCAAAACCCATCTTTAGAGGTGATGCTGTGAAGTGAGACAGCAGTTCTCAGAGGAGGGGAGTGAGGCACGCGCACTATGGGATGCTGGCAGAGCAAGGCAGTACGGCAACGCTCTTGTTTTTCTACCTAATAAAGTTGGGGGTTCAGTACAGTCTCTTTGGTTACACTGGCTTAATGTCAGTTATTCTTGTGTATGGGAACTTTGGGTGGGACTGGTGGAGTATTGGGGGGACTGGTATTTGAACTGGACGTCATATACTAGTCCTATTGCTGCCAAATACAGATACAAAAGACAAATGCAAAAGAGATACTAACCTTCAGTATATTCCTTGGTACCATCCAGAGGATCAACCCAGACCACAAGCTAAAAAAGAGGACATGTCCAAATTAAGCATATAAAATTTTAAAAAGTGGAAACAGCCTGATGGTCCAGTGGTTGGGACTCCTCACTTCCAATGCCATGGGTCCAGGTTTGATTGCTGATTGGGGAACTAAGATCCTGCTAGCCTCACAGGACAGCCAAAACCCCAGAAATTAAAAAAAAAAAAAAAGATTTAAATAGATAAACTAAAAACTATCTTTTTCATTTCCGATATTATGGGAGGCTTAAGCCAGTATCATCAGTTTTGTAATAATCAAAGAAAAATAGTAAAAAAGTATTTTGTAATCAAAGATACACAACACTATAAATCAACTGTACTTCAATAAAATTTTTTACAATATAAAATGCTGAACTGGTAAAAGTTTATTGTCACCTAAACAACTACAACACATTGCCATGAACATCCTGAGCTCCAGATTGTGATGCAAGGAAAACTTTAAAGTGGCACCAAAAATGTGTTGCGTGGATACTACTCATTTTTATATATAAATGCTGATTTAGAAAAAATAATGACAGTTTGACTATCTTAAGGACACAGTGTATATATGGCCAAGAAAAATGAATCATTTATAAGACTGAAATAGAATAGACAAGAAATCCTCTCTTCTTAGGACTTTTAATATGATTCAGGATACACAGTCATGAACCACTAGAATTACGACACTTGATGTGAATTTATGAGGGCATATTTCTGATGGAAGACATCATGTCTTTTCTTTCTATACTCCCTATCACAGAACAAAGCACCTTACTCGTAGTATGTGCTCAAGGAACGTGTATTAAATAAACTAAAACGCGAACATTAAAGAAGTATGATAGCTATCTGAAGTCACAGATTTAATTTAAGCAACTATAAAAAGCAAGGGGGGTAATTTTTACGGCCTTCCAAAAATATAAGGCAGTGATCCATTTCATCACTTTCCAGTTCCAATTACCCATGAAAAGTTTTACTATCAAATCTACTAAATAACAAATTAGATTTTCTCTCTAAAAGTATTATCATTACCATCATTATTATTATTGGCCATACCATGCAGCTTATGGTATCTTAGCTCCCCGACCAGAGATTGAACCTGGGCCCCAGCAGTGACAGCACAGAGCCCCTAACCACTGGACCACCAGGGAATTCCCCCAGATGTATTTTTAGTAACCGTTTTAGAGTGAAGAGGAAATCAACAGAATAAGAAAATGAACTTAAAATTAACAGGTGAGACATCCCATATGGTTGCCAGACATTTCTATGTTGGCTCTAAAAGATTTCAGGTTCCTGGTTGCCCTGTTTTTTACAACTACCGACTTTTTATTATGATGGCAGATTTTATTTCCTTTACTACAACAAAAACCGAAGATTAATAGAGAGGTAAGTAATAGTATGGGTCATACGTCTTCCTCCTTGATAGCACTGTACTGTGATGGGCACGGCTGCTTCAGTATCTCCTCCCACTGACCATCTTCGATCAGCTCTTGATCCACGTCTTCAGGCGGCAGATCCTAAAGCAGGGAATACTGGTGATGACCGAAGCTATTTCCTGTTTACAGAATACCCTCTGTCTCAGTAGCAAGTAACGCAGTATCACAGTATCACAGGTTTCACTAGTTCTTTCTGTTTACCATTTCTATTTGGAGCTTTTGAAGCTAATGGAATAACACTGCAAAAACAAATCACATGTGGCTCATCAAAGCTGATTACAAAGGGTCCTAACATCCTGAACAAGGATTAAAAACAAGAGAATGTTTAAGTATTATACACTTATCTACACAAGTGGCTCTGATCTCAAATATATGAGATGTCAGTTCCTTCACCTTCACAGTGTTAGTCTTTGAATAAATCGGCAAGTAAGTGTTAATTGAAAAAAAAAGAAAACACCAAAAAAACAGGAACAAAACTCATTTTATTTGAAAGTTGGAGAATTCTGCTCATCTTATACTTTGTATGCTGAATGTCACAAGCCTAACCACATTGTCTATGGTGAAGAACTGAGACATCTGGTCTAGAAATAGACCAAAATATTAAAAGCAGACATTTCCTGAAAGTCCAAGGAACATCACAGTTATTTTTATGTTAAAACACACAAATATAATGCTTGTAATCATAAAAGTAGTGTATAAAAAGTGACAATTACAAATCCATATGGTGAACAGGGATTAAAAAAACAAAACATGGTATCCCTGACAAGTCTTACCTCTTCCCCTATAATTGTTAGTTTGGGGAACTTCCGTGCCAATGAAGAACATATGCTCACTTGAACTAATCGGTCAGCCTTGGTCTGCAGGTCTGTTGCACAGGTCTGCAACAAAGAAAGTACATTTTAGCAGAACTAATGAAGTTGTTTTTTGATGTCTCATGTGATTATCTATATCCATTTAAGTTACAGTCTGTTTTAAGACTGATGGAGCATAACATCTTATGAGTCAGCTAGTTTCCTGGCTTGGTTTTCCTCATGGGACTTCTAGCGGCTAAAGTTTGGAAATGAACTTTTAAATTATTTAGAACATTTTCTGCCCCAGCTCACAAATTCTTTTTTATCAGATCTCTACATTAATCTTTTGCTCAAGCAGGTTGACAGGAAATTTATACATTCTTCAAGGCAGTTAACAGTATTCTGATATGGATTCTTCTATAAATTTCACTCACTAATCCTCATTCTAATAATCCAAGAGGTCCTCAGAATGATTATTTCTTATTTCAAAATTCTTATTTTAAAATTATAAAAATATGAAAGTGAACAGCAATAATATTTACTACCTAACTCACCTATGGTATTCAACTCAATCCACATGTCATAAAATCACACTTGTGAAACACAGTGAGCGCTTTGTTATCTTGTTTTCAACCAGTTAGGACATGTCACAATTTATACATGCCTGTTTAGGTGGATTTACAGATTGAGAGTTGGACTGTGAAGAAAGCTGAGCACTGAAGAACTGATGTGTTTGAACTGTGGTGTTGGAGAAGACTCTTGAGAGTCCCTTGGACTGTGAGGAGATCCAACCAGTCCATTCTACAGGAGATCAGCCCTGGGATTTCTTTGGAAGGAATGATGCTAAAGCTGAAACTCCAGTACTTTGGCCACCTCATGCGAAGAGTTGACTCATTGGAAAAGACTCTGATGCTGGGAGCGATTGAGGGCAGGAGAAGGGGACGACAGAGGATGAGATGGCTGGATGGCATCACCGACTCGATGGACGTGAGTCTGAGTGAACTCCGGGAGTTGGTGATGAACAGGGAGGCCTGGCGTGCTACGATTCATCGGGTCACAAAGAGTTGGACACGACTGAGCAACTGAACTGAACTGAACAGATTATCTTCAACAGGAAGACCTTTGGTAATACTTTGTAATGAGATAAGGAATGATTGTGAAAATAAAATTTTTTTCTGCAACACTGAAGTTTGCTGCTTATCTCAATGCAAAGAACAATTCTGCTAGAATGCAGTGCTGCAAAGGCAGAGAACTTTGTTCTATTTCCTAAAGTACTGTGCCTGGCACATAGTAGGTGCTCTGTAAATAACTGTGGAATGAAACTACTAGAAAGTTTTGTTGAAATTGAAGATTACTCACTTAGCAGTCAAATTTAAGGACCACTGCTTCAGAGGGAAAGACACAATGACAGTCATTCAACTCTATGAGGAAAGCTATCCCAAATACTCGCTAGGTAAGACATTTCCTGCTCTTTCTACTGACACAGTGCCAGACCTCACCATTCTGGATATTTTGTGTGACAAATGTGATTTTGTCCTGTCTCTTTTAAAATGAGGTGTAAACAACTGGATATAAAGTACCAAGAGTATCTGAGCAGTAGAGAGGCCAGTGAAGTTATTATTGTTTTTCTTTTTTTTCTTTTTTAAAAAAATATGTATTTATTTATTTGGCTGTGCCAGGTCTTAGCCGCAGCATGCAGGATCTTTGATCTTTGTTGCAGCATGTAGATCCTTTTAGCTATGGCAAGCTAACCCTTAGCTGCAGCAGGCAGGATCTTTGATCTTTGTTGCAGCACGTAAATCCTTTTAGCTATGGCAAGCTAACCCTTAGCTGCAGCATATGGGATCTAGTTCCTCGACCAAGGATCAAACCTGTGTCCCCTGCATTGGCAGTGCAAAGTCCTGGCCGCTCTATCACCAAGGAAGTCCCTATTATCTCTTTTTCTAACTTGAACACTGTATTTCTATTACTCTTTAGCTATACACTACAAAGTGGCCCATCTACTATAATCACAACAGAAAATCAATTTAAACAAAGTAAGTGATGCTAAGGGGAAAATATGCAAAGATATGATCCAAAATATTGGCAGTGGTGGCCTGATAGATGATTTTGTACTTTTTGCCAATTTTTTCTACTTCCTATGTTTCATAATAGAGAAAATGATAAGAAAGAAAAGATAGCAAGATCAGTAGCCTTCTAAAGTAGCTGTTTCACACTGTTAATCTGTCACTGAGCATGTATGTGATCAACTAAAACCTCTTTTTCAAACAAATTTGAATCAGACTCACTCCTAAGTACTTGAACACAGATATGGGACTCTATAATTATTCATATTGTAATATCTTGTTGAATTTGGCCCATCTTTCTCAGAGTTGGCAACTATTTTGAATACTTATTCTGTGATCCAATACATTAACTAGCCCTCCCAGCTTCATTTTTATTGACAAATTTGATTAGCATCCTTTTTTTCAGCTTCCTCTTCAACAACACTTTGGGAAATATGCATTCAATAAAGTTTTTATACTGTATTTAAGTTAATGGCTAAAGAGAGAAAGACAGTCAAGAGCAGAATCCTCTGATCTGTCACCAATGACCCTTTTCCAGGGTGAAACTGAATAATGAAAAAAACTGGGGGGTAACATTGACATTGTTCAGAGTTATGAGTATATCAACCAAGGTTCAGAATAAGGGATGGAAGACATGATTTATATATTATAAAAAACTTGAGTACTTTCTGAAAATGGAAAATGAGGTACTATAATGTTTTTTAAAAAGGTTGGTTCAAAATCAATTTTGACTTCAAGATCAAAATACCCTATATATCTCTTTCCTATACTATTAAGCCCATGAATCTATCAAAAAAAGAAATGAGATTTATTTTACTTGTTCTTGTGATTTTTAGTCTTAAATTTTAAAAGCAGTTATGCTAAAAATCTTATAATTAGTTCACAGGAACTTATTTCTAAGTTTTTTTTTTTTACTTGTATATACGGTCCTTATTTTTTTTTTATATAAGTAGCCTTAAGTAGATGCTTGACTTATCATAAAGAAGTGTTTAAACTACATCTCTATTTCAAACCATCAAAATGTTTATAATATCCTAAAATTTCCCCACTTTGGTAAAACTACAATACAATCTTTCTTAAAGATGATGAGAAGTCAAATTTGTAATGTGAAATAACAAATCCTGTGAAAGAAATTATGTTTTAAACTAGAACACATGCAGGGTATGACTTCTTTTAAGAATCAACGACCATTCTAAACTATCTTTCCGATAATTTACCCAAGTTTTTAGTTATCATACTAGAAAGAAAAACTTTGCTTTAGGTGTCTTCTCCATGAAGAAAAAAAATATTGAAAGCTTTGAATATAAGGGATATTTATTTAAATGGCAGACTTGACCAAATATGTCNAGACTTGACCAAATATGTCAAGTTCACTAAGGACAGCACGACTCTATCTGAAGTAGATTATTTCAGGATATGAAGCTTGGTTCCAGTGCTCTGGAGCTGGACAGTGGTCAGAAGACCCAGTCATACAAATGAAAGCTTTGGATATAGGAAGTCTGGAGTCCTTTTCAGAGCAGAAGTGGAACCCATTTGAACTAAGGGTCTTGCAGTCTCCATAAGGAAGCCACTGACTACTTCACCTATTGAGTGTGTCTAGATTAGTACATCCTTTTACCTAAACCTCAAGCAACAATAATGGAGGTGATATGAAATGAGATGAGACTTTCAGTACCTTCTCAATGATACCCAGGTCTCCTTCAGCGATAACACGCCTGACTATCGTTCCTGCCTTTTGAGCAATAGAATATGCCGAAGCCACCAACCGCATCAACACAGTGGGACTGGATGCCATGATGGGCCCTAAAGGGAAATCAAGAGAAATGTTCTGTTACTTTCAAAACCAGCTGCTGGTTTCATTTACCTGAATTCAATTCAACACATAGATATTGAGCTCTTCCTTGGGACTGCTTCAGTTAACTATGTGGATTCTCTAATAAACATCTACTGAAAGAGACTTGGGAAAAGGCTCCATTTCAGCATCAGCTCTCCCAATAAATTCAGCAGTATTCTTTTTCTCAGCAGGTGGGACACTTTGAGGCATAGAGGTAACTGGTTTAGGCCTAAGAGCATGTGAAATGTTTGATGTGTGATGTGTGTAATGTGCAAATGCTGTGCATTAAAAGGTGGTTCAGGGGCTAAAAATATACTATGTGCCCTAATGAGAGCTAATATTTTGTTGGGCTGCGGGTGAGATGCTATAACCTAATGTCTATAAAACAGGTAATGCCAAGAGAGGGATGAATAGCATAAGTGATGTGTGTGTACGTGGGAAGTGTGTGTGTATGTGTGTGTGTGTGTTTAGTCATATCCAACTCTGCGACCCCCTGGACTGTTGCCCGTCAGGCTTCTCTGTTCATGAAATTTTCCACGCAAGAATACTGGGGTGGGTTGCCATTTCCTACCAGGAATCTTCTCGACCCAGGAATAGAACTCAAGTCTCCTGCATCTCCTGCATTGACAGGCGGATTCTTTACCACTGTGGCACCTGGGAAGCCCTTATGTGGGCTTAACAGTTTAAAAGGGGAGGGGTTGCATGTGATTACATTTAGTTTCTAAAACCCAATGAATATTCCTTTGCTGCTGCTGCTGCTAAGTCACTTCAGTCATGTCTGACTCTGTGCGACCCCACAGACGGCAGTCCACCAGGTTCCTCCGTCCCTAGGATTCTCCAAGCAAGAACACTGGAGTGGGTTGCCATTTCCTTCTCCAATGCATAAAAGTGAAAGTGAGGTCGCTCAGTCGTGTCTGACTCTTTGCAACCCCGTGGACTGTACCAGGGGTCTACCAGGCTTTTGCGTCCATGGGATTTTCCAGGCAAGAGTACTGGAGTGGGACGCCATCGCCTTCTCCTTTAGACATTAAATAAAATTTCACCCGCTGGTTATTTACTACCACTTTCACCAGGGGCTTCCCTGGTGACTAGAATAGTAAAGAATCTTCCTGCAGTGCAGGAGACCCAGGTTCAATCCCTCGGTAGGGAAAATCCCCTGGAGAAAGGAAAAGCAATCCACTCCAGTATCCTTGCCTGGAAAATTCCATGGACAGAAGAACTTCGTGGGCTACAGTCCATGGGATTGAAAAGAGTCAGACACGACTGAGCAACTAACACTTCAGCAGCAGCCAAATAGAACAAATAGCATGGTCATAGGAGTGAAGACCAATCAGTTGGGAAAGTGAGGAGTGTCATGTATCCCCTGGCCCAACAAAAAATATCTAAAAACAGTCTTTAGGATCAAGTATGGGACTTCCCTTGTAGCTCAGTCAGTAAAGAGTCTGCCTGCCTGCAATGCAGGAGATCAGGGTTCGATCCCTGGGTCGGGAAGATCCTCCGGAGAAGGAAATGGCAACCCATTCCAGTATTCTTGCCTGGAGAATCCCATGGACAGAGGAGCCTGACAGGCTACAGTCCATGGGGTGACAAGAGTCGGACACAACTTAGCGACTAAACCACCACCACCAGGATCAAATATATTTCTCTTTGAAAATACAGATTCAAATTCTGCAATCTTATTGACTTTTAAAAATTATAGTTGACTGACAACGTTGTATTAATTTCTGCTGTAGAGCAAAGTGATTCAGTTATACATATACATTCTTCTGCACATTCTTATTGATGGTTTTGATGCTGAAATACACTACTCACGTCCCTCTGAGGCCGAATCGCTTACTTCCCCATTTGCTGAAAGGGCCATCCACAGATGGCCTTTAGCTGACACCTTTCTTTGGGAATCTATCTGAGAAGGGTCATTTCACCTGAAACTCGTCAACAGGCAGACATAAAGGCCACTGCTCACTCCAACTGGGCTGCTGCCCCAATTCCAATGGGCCATCCTAGCTTCCAAATGCCCACTGGGTAGGCTGAGCCTTAGCTGGGGCTGCACCACGGCCCAGCTTCCCACCCTCACTGCCTGCCGGCTCACTCCTAGTTCCTTCACACTTCCCATGAGGAATCCTGAGAACACTCCCTCTGAACACATAGAAATTGTCTGGAACTAAGATAAAAACAAAATGGGCTTCTATGTATCTGAATCCTGTTTATCTTATTACATTAGAATCAGGTTAGATTCGTTTTCTTGGCATGCTGAGCACTAATGTGGAAAAACTCTTTACAGTGATTACTATTAATACTTCAGCAATAACTCAGAGAGAAAACAGGAGAAGGATTTAGCAAACACTTCGTTGACCTATCTCTATTCCCTTATATCCATGACCAGCCATGGAACTGATTTTTTTCTGTGCTGTAAAAAGTAGTCTTCAGGTAGCTGATCTCTACTCCCCAGGTGTCTAACCGCTGAGGATATTTTAATGTGCTCATGAGCTCTTTCAGTCCCCATGTTTTATACAATGCCATCTGTGAAAGGCAGATCATTTTCCCACACTGTATAATGTTCTAACTTTTCACAGATACCATTTACCTTTGAACCAGTTCAGTAACCGTCCCAGCCTTGGAAAGCTTCATATATGACTAAAACCACTTCCTTTTCTGCTTGCCAAGGCCACAGTATTTTCTTTCTAAAGAACAGCTTTAGGCTTTGTCTTCTTACTACATTCTTCAGAGAGTGAATGTGCACCATACTTATGAATCACCCTTTAAAACAAATACCAGTTTTATAAGAGTGTAAAAAATCAGGTTTGATGTAAAGCACAATGATTTATAAAGAGATCTTGCAAATCCCTTTTAGTTAGCAAAGGAGAGAATATTTCTACTATTTTCTCTGAAGTACTTCTTTGATCCACACTGAACTACTGATAAGATATTAGGCTATCCCCAAGCCCTAGTAGTTTTCTTAATTATTTTTTAAATAAATGAACCGAGTTTTGGCTCTTTGTGTAAAGAAAATATAGCTAGTCATATTATTGCAAAACCTGTAAAAGACCTTCCTGTTATAGACAGGATAAGTCCCCTCCCACACCCCAAATGAGAATTATCTGTGGATGGCAAAGGTGAAGGCAAAGCAAGGCCAAAAAGCTCCTTCTGCAAGTTCGTCACATCCTTACAGCAGTTCAGATTACATCCACTGTACCTCCTTCTCTATCAGTTTTACACCTTCTGGGTCCTAAAACACTATCTTTTGTGAACATGTCTCTCTGAAAGCTCACTCAAAAACAGTACAGGGATTAGAGACCCTGATACTGGGAAAGACTGAGAGCAGGAGGAGAAGGGGGCGACAGAGGATGAGATGGCTGGATGGCATCACTGACGCAACAGACGTGAGTCTGATCAAGCTCCAGGAGTTGGTGATGGACAGGGAAGCCTGGCATGCTGTGGTCCATGGGGTCACAAAGAGTCAGACATGACTGAATGACTGAACAACACAACAGGGCTTAAAGACACAGGCACTGGAGACTACCTCCTGTGTTCAATTCCCGGCTCTGGCACACATCAGCTTTGGGACCTTGGGAAAGCTACTTAAAATTCTCTGTGCCTTAAGCGGTAATATGGAACTAACAATAATATTGTAACATAGAGTCGTTATAAATGTTAAATCAGTTCTGGCACAAGGTGAACACTAAGTAATGCTGGCTAACCATTATTATGATGGTTGTTCTCATTACTGACTATCCTGCAGGGACATTCAGTTCAGGGACATTAGGACAGCGTTAAGGGCAAAAAATCCCTATAGCTTCTGTGACATTATTTTGACTGAGGATATAAAGTGATAACCAGTATGACCGTGAATCACACACAGTTCAGGCTCTTTTTCACAACATTCTGGGCTTAGAGCAGGAAAAAAAACTGTATGACATTTAAGGTAGTCAACCTAACATCCTATCACTTAAGAAATCTTTATAATTGCTAACAGGGCTCGTTCATAAGGACAGAAATAACAGAAATCAAATGATCCATTTCTTCCCACAGTCTGGGAGTGGCTTCTTGAACTCAATATAAATGTGGTGAACATATGGAGATTAGGAACTTAAAATACACGATGAATTCTCTATCAAAATACTAAGATTATTTCTCTTTGGAACCTGACTGTAACAGAGCAAATTCTAAAAAAAAAAAAAGGCAATGGGCAGAGATACTCTCCTCACCAGTTATCAAAATAGGATATGATATAGAATTATAGTAATTAAAAGTTTAGTCCTGGATAGAATTTGAGACAAATTAATGACATCAAATTCCAGAGTTAGATCCAAATCCACTAAAGGTTGTAATTTAAATCATGGAGGAAAGGTAATTGTGCAAAACATTGTTAATTGCTAATCTTCTAAAAAAAGTTGGAATCTTTTTGCACTCTTTATAGCAATGTAAATTCCAGACCAAAGCATGATTTTAAGACTAAACAATGAAAATATAAAAGTATAAGAATAAAACCTGAGTGAAATGTTTTATAAATTTGGAAAAGGACTTTTAAACATGACTAAAACCAAGAATCCATTATAGAATAAATTGATATATCTGACTGCATAAAAATTAAAACGTTTATATAACCAAAATACCGTAAGCGAACAGATGAGTGACAGAAAGAGAAAAAATTTTGTATTATGTACTAGACAAATGAGCTAATTTTTGTTAAATGACTTACATATATCAATATGCAAAAGATGAATAATCCAATAAAATTGGGTAAATGACACCAATAATAGGCAAGTCTTAGAAAACTAAAAGTAAAAGCCATTAAATCATGACATGTTCAAGTGTTAGTCACTCAGTCATGTTCAACTGTTTGTGACCCCATGGGCTGTAACCCACCAGTCTCCTCTATCCACAGGATTTCCAGGCAAGAATACTGGAGTGGGTTGCCATTTCTTCCTCCAGGGGATCTTCCCCACTCAGGGATCAAACCCAAGTCTCTTACACTGCAGGCAGATTCTTTACCATCTGAGCCACCAGGGAACCCT
>SJYQ01013099.1:0-10786 GCA_006410935.1 Redunca redunca
ATGCTCATCTCCTCCCACCCCTAGAATCCACCCCTCCCCACCTCAGTCAGGGCTCCTGCAAACACCAGGCCCAGACGCCAGGGCTCCTTCCTTTCCCATCCGTCCACCCTCCTCCCTCCAGCTGCAAGGGGGAGTTTTCTGAAAGGAAGCTGTGGGACTGCGGCTCCCATGCCCTCAGGATCTCAGCTGTGTTCCCTGACGTGCAAGCTCCCAGTGACCTGGGTTTGCCTCCCTCTCCACCACCTTGCTCTTCATGGCCCTGACGTTCACCCATTCATCAAATGCTCAGGATCTCTAAAGTGTTGAATGAAGAAATGAATGGAGGAATGAATGAAGAGAGCCCTGAGGGCCTCCGTCTCCCAGCATGTCCTCCCATGTCCCCAGCCTGGGACGCTGTCCCTCTTCCCTGCAGGGCTGAGTGTAACCAAGGACCTGGATTGAGCCTGGCTGGATTTCAGAGCTGTGATGGGCCAGGGGCTGCTGCTGCTGCTGGGTCCCTCCCACACGCTTTCGGAGGACAGGGTCTGCAGAGGGCTGTCCCACCTGCCATCAACTAGGCTTGAAGACCCCTGAGTCGTCTGAACTGGGGCCTCACATAGAGTGGAGCAGAGACAAGTCCATCCCGTTGGGTCCTGCCTAGATTTCTCACCCATATGAGTGGCAGGAGACGATGAAACGATTGCTGCTTTAAGCTACTCCATCCCAGGTGATTTGTTATTTGGCGAGTGGTAGCTGACACAGCCATTAACGTCGAAAGTCCCGCCAAGGGCCGGGCAGCTCCCTCAGGGCCCTGTGCCCGTGCCTCTTCAGTTGTCACCGCTTCCGTGTGGGAGGGGCTGCTACCCACCCAGTCCTGGGCGAGGAAACATGTGCAGAGGCTCAGGTGCGCTGCCCAGGGCTCTACAGCCCGCGAGGGCAGACTGAGTGTGATAGTTTTCCAAATGCATCTGAAGAGCTTCAGACTCTTTGACACCAACAGGCCTTGCCTCGATTGGATGTCACGGGGTCGTTCAGGTGACCTGCAGCGTCCTTCTCTCCCTGTTAGCCGAGGGCGGAGGTGATCCTTCGTAAGAGGCAGGGTGACCGGCTCCCGGCAGCTGCTGGAGGAGCCTCTGTGCTTTCAGGGAGGCAGCTGCCCACCTGCAGAGCATCCTCCTCGCCCGGGGACAGGCCTGCTCCCGAGCACCTGCTCTGCACACATCCCAGCAGGGAGCGAGCTCCCTCCCGGGCCCTGAGGTCTGCCCGCTTCACCCAGGTCCCCTCCCTGCCCCTTCTCCCTTCACCCACCCCCACCTAGACTGGCCTCCCCACTGGCACCCTTCACCTGGAGCTCTGTACACATCGTTCACCCGCTTGCTCCAGAGACCCTGGAACCCAGGCCCCATCGGGCAGGACGTGCCTGACCTGTCCCCCAGCATCACCAGCTCCCAGACCAGAGCCGAGCGCGTACTTTACGTGAGTGAATTACTCCCCACTCTCAGGGCACAGAGAGTGTCCTCGGCGAGTGGAGGATTGCGCCTTTGGCACACGCACCCCTCTGCGGGATCACAGCACCGGGGCCGCTGAGGGGGCCGTGAGGGCCTGGGGTCCGTGACTCGATGTGAGTAGGCCACTATCCATGCCAGGCTCTGCTGGAGGGAGGAGCCGGGCGCCGGGCCCGGCCGCACGAGGACCACAGCCTCCCAGCGCCTGCGGATGCGTCCTAACTCATCTCCAGGCTCCCGGAGGAGAGTCTGGAAGGACGGATCAGAGACGGGTGTGGGGTGACGGGACCTCTCTGCGGGCACCACCCCGGCCAGGACCAGCAGGTGTCGCCGTGCAGGACGGTTAACGGGAACAAGCAGTGGACGAGTCAGCCTGAGGACACGGCAGCCCTGCCAGGGCCGCCCCCTCGCCCTCTGTCCTCAGGCCCTGGAGCGCCCACTGGGGTGAGGACGTCCCTCCTTTAAGATGGGATCCTTGGCCTGGAGCGTTTTTTTAATTTATTCATTTAACTGGAGGATAATCACTTTACAATATTGTGACTTTTTGCCATACATCATCATGAATCAGCCATAGGCATACATGTCCCTTCCTTCCTGAACCCTGCTCCTACCTCCCTCCCCACCCGACCCTGCCAGGTGGTCACAGGGCACCAGCTTTGGGTGTCCTGCGTCATACATCAAACTTGCACCGGCTATCTATGTTACATTGTTTGGCATTGCCCTTCTTTGGAATTGGAATGAAAATGGACCTTTTCCAGTCCTGTGGCCACTGCTGAGTTTTCCTAATTTGCTGGCATATTGGGTGCAGCACTTTCACAGCATCATCTTTCAGGATTCGAAATAGCTCAACTGGAATTCCATCACCTCCACTAGCTTTGTTCACAGTGATTCTTCCTAAGGCCCACTTGATTTCTCACTACAGTATGTCTGGCTCTAGGTGAGATGGATTTAGAAAAGGCAGAGGAATCAGAGATCAAACCAGCCAACATCTGTTGGATCATAAAAAAAAAAAAGAGAGAGATCCAGAAAAACAGCTACTTCTGCTTTATTACCTATGCTAAAGCCTTTAACTCTATGGATCACAACAAACTGTGGAAAATTCTTAAAGAGATGGGAATATCAGACTACCTGACCTGCCTCTTGAGAAACCTATATGCAGGTCAGGAAGCAACACTTAGAACTGGACATGGAACAACAGACTGGTTCCAAATCAGGAAAGGAATACCTCAAGGCTGTATATTGTCATCCTGTTATTTAACTTATATGCGGAGTATACATCATGTGGAATGCCAGGCTGGATGAAGCACAAGCTGGAATCAAGATTGCCAGAGAAATACCAATAACCTCATACGTGCAGATGACACCACCCTTATGGCAGAAAGTGAAGAAGAGCTAAAGAGCTTCTTGATGAAAGGGAAAGAAGAGAGTGAAAAAGCTGACCTAAAGCTCAACATTCAGAAAACTAAGATCATGGCATCTGGTCCCATCACTTCATGACAAATAGTTGGGAAAACAATGGAAACAGTCACTGACTTTATTTTCTTGGGCTCCAAAATCACTGCAGATGGTGACTGCAGCCATGAAATTGAAAGATGGAAGAAAAGCTATGACCAACCTTGACAGCATATTAAAAAGCAGAGACATTACTTTGCCAACAAGGGTCCATCTAGTCAAAGCTATGCTTTTTCCAGTAGTCGTGTATAGATGCAAGAGTTGGACTATAAAGAAAGCTGAGTGCTGAAGAATTGATGCTTTTGAACTGTGTTGTTGGAGAAGACTCTTGAGAGTCCCTTGAACTGCAAGGAGATCCAGCTAGTCAATCCTAAAGGAGATCAGTCCTGAATATTCACTGGGTTAATGCTGATGTTGAAGCTCCCATACTTTGGCTACTTGATGCAAAGAACTGACTCCTTGGAAAAGACCCTGATGCTGGGAAAGATTGAAGACAGGGGGAGAAGGGGATGACAGAGGGTGAGATGGTTGGATGGCATCACTGACTCAGCGGACATGAGTTTGAACAAGCTCCCAGAGTTGGTGATGGACAGGGAAGCCTGGTATGCTGCAGTCCATGGGCTCACAAAGAGCAACTGAGCAACTGAACTGAACAGGTCTGTTTTATATATGGTAATGCATATGTTTCAATGCTAGTCTCTCAAATCATCCCACCTTCTCCTTCCCCCACTGTGTCCACAGATCTGTTCTCAACATCTGTGTCTCCGTTGCTGCCCTGCACATAGGCTGGAGCATTTACCCAGCCAGGCAGGCAGGGACCAGTGGGCCTCCTGGTTGAGCAGAAGTCCTGCCTGCCCCACACAGCTCAGGAGTGAGCAGCACCCGACTTAGAGCTTCAGACACAGACCGGGACCTCGTGTTACCTCCTTCTCCAGGGTCAGCCTGGCTGGATGCCCTGTCGCCCCTTCCCCAGCATTTCTGCAGCTGCCTCCCCCTCAGGGCCTCTCTGGGCAGCAGGTGGGAGTGAGGTGGGCCCAGTGGGGAGAGGCTCACGCTTTTGTCCGGCAACCAGGACAGACGCCTAGCCTCCCCGTGTGTCACTGAGACATCGCTGCACAGCAGTGTGGTCCCAGAAGCCACGATCACAGCCCTGCCAGTTTCTTCTCCTTCCGTCGTGACCCCAGAGTCCCGCTGCCCCATGGGTGCTCACAGACGGCTCACCTCACACTCTCTGAGCCCTCTCTGTGGAAGGGGCCCTGTCCGTTTTAAGAGCTTGAAGGCCGCTGCGTCCAAATTAATCCCCTTCCACGGGAACTGTAAGAGCTTAATCCTTGCAGCAGAAAGAGAGCATTTGGCAAACCAGTGCTAAAATTCTCAAAACAAACTTATTAGTTAATGCAGCCTGTCACCATGACAACCAAACAGCCTAGAAACAAACCATTAGCACACGGATTTATTACTGTGGAAGGTTTAGCTAATGCCGTTCCAGAGCTGTATTATTTTCCACTTTCAGTTCTAATAAAAAAACTAAGTTAAAATCTTGCATGAGAGCACAGTCTGCCAGAGACCTCCGTCCACAAAAGCAAAGCCCCCAGAGCACACGGATGCGTGTCTGCACGTCCCCACCCCCAAGTGTCTCAGGTGTGCGAGGGGCGCAGGTGCGTCCTCCGCGGGTGGCTGCGCTCCTTGGCCAGAGTGACGCACCAGGGGTCAGTAGGGACCATGAGTCCTAGGCCAGGGGCCCCGGCCAGGGCGCAGGGCTTCCTTTTTGACTTGCCCTCAGCAACATGTTAGAAGGACCTTCCCAAGCTCACTCCAGGAGACACCGATGGGACCCAGTCCTGTTTGCAGCTCACGAAGCAGTCGCTACGCGACCGGAAGGTGGGATGCCGCTCCTGAACCCTCCCCCACCTTGTTTTGGAACTCTGATTTCTTTCCAGAAGAGGAACCCCACCCTAAGGGGTGTGACCAGGAGCCATGGTGTCCCCGTTCCCTCTTGGTGCTGTGGCCTTCCCATGATCTTCCTCCCACTCCCCTGTCACCCCCCAGAAGGCCCCTCCTTCACCCCACCCTTCCCTTGACCCAACAGCGTCCAGTCCAGCCAGGGTCCTGACCAGGGTCTGACTACACCGCATCCCTGTCAGGTGCCAGGTCCTCAGCAAGTGGCCCAAGTGCAGGGGAGGGTCCCAGGGGCGGGTCTGTAGACTGCGACCCTGCGGGGAATGAAAGGGCCAGGAGACACGAGGCTGACTTGGAGATGTCTCAGGTGGGGCCAAGGGGACATTCTGAGAGCGCCAGGATGGCTGGTGCCACAACCAGGGACAGGGCCGTGGGGCCAAGGACGGCAAGAGTCAGGGCCAGGAGACGTTGCTGGCTGGGGTCCGTCTCCACTGACCTGGGCCCATCACCACTCTGGTTAACATCAGCCTTCACTGAGAAGGTGGCGAACAGGGCCAAGAGCGTGCTGTGCTCAGGAGGGGTCAGTGTCTTTACCAGCCTGAGTCTGGCGGCGGGCCTGTGAAACGCGGGTAATGACAGCAGGGTCGGCAGGAGGGTTATGCTGGGTTCTACCGGAAGCATCCCTAAAGGCCAGTTCACCTGCCCACCAGGCACCAGGGTCAGGACCGTCGCCACCCCGATGTACGACGCCCGGTCTCCAGGCTGAGTGTTTGCCTCCAGCCCTGGAGCCCAGGCCCCAGCCGAGTGGAGGGCCCTCCGGGCTCAAGCCAGTGGCAGCAGACCCGTGCCGCCGCCGCCGCCCAGGAGCCCATCAGGCAGGCCTGGTGCTCTGGGGGCCGATGGACAGTCAGGGCCTGGAGTACGCCAGGCAAGGCTGAAGCAGCTGGCACTGAGGGGCCAGCCCCTGCTGCCTCCAGCCCCAAGCTCAAAGTAAGCCCCACCCCACAGGGCACCCCACTCTGCAGCCTGACATGATGACGCCCGCCTCTAGGGCAGTGGGGACCGCTGCCCATCCCCAGACCTTCCCCAGCAGCTGCCACAGTGGTGGGAGGGGCTGGCCGCCGAGTTTGATACGCATCACCCCCTCCTCCTCCTCCAAGCTGGACGGGGCAGTCACCTGAGGGCACTGCTGGGNACCACTCTGGTTAACATCAGCCTTCACTGAGAAGGTGGCGAACAGGGCCAAGAGCGTGCTGTGCTCAGGAGGGGTCAGTGTCTTTACCAGCCTGAGTCTGGCGGCGGGCCTGTGAAACGCGGGTAATGACAGCAGGGTCGGCAGGAGGGTTATGCTGGGTTCTACCGGAAGCATCCCTAAAGGCCAGTTCACCTGCCCACCAGGGACCAGGGTCAGGACCGTCGCCACCCCGATGTACGACGCCCGGTCTCCAGGCTGAGTGTTTGCCTCCAGCCCTGGAGCCCAGGCCCCAGCCGAGTGGAGGGCCCTCCGGGCTCAAGCCAGTGGCAGCAGACCCGTGCCGCCGCCGCCGCCCAGGAGCCCATCAGGCAGGCCTGGTGCTCTGGGGGCCGATGGACAGTCAGGGCCTGGAGTACGCCAGGCAAGGCTGAAGCAGCTGGCACTGAGGGGCCAGCCCCTGCTGCCTCCAGCCCCAAGCTCAAAGTAAGCCCCACCCCACAGGGCACCCCACTCTGCAGCTTGACATGATGGCGCCCGCCTCTAGGGCAGTGGGGACCGCTGCCCATCCCCAGACCTTCCCCAGCAGCTGCCACAGTGGTGGGAGGGGCTGGCCGCCGAGTTTGATACGCATCACCCCCTCCTCCTCCTCCAAGCTGGACGGGGCAGTCACCTGAGGGCACTGCTGGGCCAGGTGCCCAGCTTCAGGACTTGGCCAGAGGGAAGGTGGACACACGGAGCCCTGGGGCCTACGCCCCGGCGGGAGCAGGCGGGACCCAGGGTGCCTGCCTGGCGACTGCCTTTCTGGGCCAGGCCTGGGAATGCAGACGCGAGGAAGAGTCTGGGACAGAGCTTCCCTCCTGGACAAGGAGGTGTCCAACCTGAGGGGAATATCTGGGATCCCAGGCTGAAGCTGGGAAACGGTGGGGCCGGCAGGAGTTTAGAGAATTTAGACCAAAGACGCAGGAAGGCCACATGCAGATGGGAGTCACCGAGAGAAGAAGCATCCTTAGAAGAGGCAGGTCCTGAAGAGGGAAGGAGGGAGGCCAGAGGTCAGATGGGACCTACGGATGGTGGGGAGGGGCAGGCGTCCAGACCTCCAGAGCCTGGAGGTCACAGGGTCAGAGGAGCCTTGGGGGGTGGGGTGGGGGGCGGCCCCCTGCAAGGACATGAATGCGACAGAAACGAGGTGATGATCAGTGGAGATGGTCCGTAAAGAGCTGGGGCACTGGGGGGTTGATCCAGGACGTGGGAGGGATTGATCTCCACGCTGGGGAGGGCTGCAGGGGGGTTCTCAGTGGGGCTGCAGGACAGTGGGCAGGGTCTTCCCTGAGCTGTCCACTCAGAGGAGTGTACCGCCAGGGCCTCTGCGGAGAGGGCAGGAAGCTGAGGCGAGTCCCTGAGTATAGAGGGGGATCTTTCCTCCTGAGGGGCAGGAGAGAGACAGACACAGACTCAGGTGGCAGCCGGGCCTGGAGCACCTGCTCACTGGGCGCCGGGGGTGGTGCCTGCATTTCATCCAGCTGTGGTCAGCATCTTGAGAGATGAGTGGCAGGGGAAGGGGCGTGGGGTCCGGCTACTAGTGGACCGGCAGTGGCAAAGCGGCTACTGTGAATGAAAACGTTCCTGTCAAATCAGGAAACAAAGGAGGCTGCAGCCATCAAGCCATCACACCACAGCCGTCCCCAGAGGGGCACCCGCGAGGACTCAGGATGAGAAAGCTGAGGACACTGACTGCAGAGAGCTGAGTGCACTGCAAAGGAATGACCGCAGTGAGCCCAGACCCCTGCATCTTCCCATCCACAGAGAATCATTTAATTCTTTAACCTGAGATGTCTGTGCCATGCTCAGTCACTCATGTCCAATTCTCTGTGACTCTTTGTGACCGACTCTTTGTGGACCCACGTCTCCTGCATGGCAGGCAGATTCTTTCCATCTGAGCCAACGGGGAGGTCCCAATAGTTTAGGCTCTATAGGCCATGTGTCTTGCATAGTTGCAGATACTTTACTCTGCCATAGAATTCTCAAGGCAAGAATTCTATCAGCTTCCTGATGGCTCCAATGGCAAAGAGTCTGCCTGCAGTGGGGGAGACCTGGGTTTGATTCCTGGGTTGGGAAGATCCTGGGTTGGGAAGATCCCCTGAAAAAGGAAATGGCAACCCACTCCAATATTCTTGCCTGCAAAATCCCATGGATGGAGAAGCCTGATGGGCTACAGTTCACAGGGTCTCAGAGTCAGACACGACTGAGCGACTGAGACAGACACACTTTACTCTGCCGTGGGATTCTCCAGGCAAGAATGCTGGAGTGGGTCACCATCCCTTCTCCAGGGAATATTCCTGACCCAGGGATTGAACCCCGGTCTCCTACACTGCAGACAGATTCTTTACCGTCTCAGCCACCAGGGAAGCCACGACGCCTAGTTTTCTGTAATTAACAGTAATCCTTTGATGTCCCAACTACCTGGCCTTGGTTGCAAAAACTCCTATATATCCTGCCCCGCTCCCCTCTCCCACCATGCCTTGTCTCTTTGGAGGTGTCCCTCAGAGTCACCTGAGATGCTGTGTCCCGCACTTAAGGCCTCTGTTTTGCCGCCAAATAAAACACAACTCTCGGCTTTTATGCTGCGCATTTCTTTCCCGTTGACAGTCCGGGGGGCGTACTGCTTGTAATGAGCAGAGCGCCTGCACTTGACTCTGGGGAGGAAGCAGTCAGGGGGGCATCGGAGGACAGGGGGCACTGTGGGTGCCACCAGATGAAAATAGCAAAGGCCTGAGGCCACAAGAGACATTGGAGATGGATGAACACGACCCTGTCATTTTTCATTTTATTGCCAAGCCTTTTTTCCCATCACCTTTCTTGTAGAAGCAACACCCAGCTTCTCTAGGGTAATTCCTTCCCCTGCTCTCTGTCCCACTTGCCTCTGCAAGGACCAAAAGGTTGTTGTGGACTTTGCCGCTTTCATCTGGGTTCATTCTGACCTTTTGGCAAACACTTTGTTCTGTCAAAGACAGAGGCTCATTCATTGTTCATGGAAGAACTGAATAAGACGTAAAATTCAGTTGTGAACAAGAGCAATTACCCAAGGGTAATTACATGCCATTTTTTCAGCACTAGCTTAAAAAAAAGCATTGGATTTTCCCCCCCCGATTCAAACGTATTATTATTGGTAGAAATAACGTAAAATAAAGTCAACAAAAATTGAAATTTCATGCAATAAAAATTGTTATAGATAAAAATTGAACAACAAAAAAGTCATTGTTAATTGGAAACTATGAAACTGAACCAGGGAAAATGAGAGCTGGTAGAAATAATTAACAGAAAATGAAACTGACATTATGTAAAAATACACATGTTAAATTCGTTGATTCAGATTGACAGAAGAATAAAAAAAATTCTTAAAATTTTGATCTGTGCAAATTACCCAAGAAATTTGGCTTTGTGGAAGTAATAGCCACAAAAGAATATGCATTAGCAGAAGATACAATTGTTGAAATTAGAGATCATTAAAAAACAAAAACAAAACGCTAAAAAACCCCACAAGAATGGATGAATTAAATCGTCACTGAAAAATGAAAATGGAAACAGTCTGGTTAACTGCTCTGTGTATAAACTGATCCAAGAAGTAAACCGACTTAATGGGATCAGCTTCAGAAAATGCTTCCCTGGCAGACCTCTAGAGCTGCTGGTACCATTCTGATGAAGACGATGGTGCATGGACATGGAGTCAGAAACACTCTCAGGATGAAAACGTCTACTGGTCAAAATGGTGAAGCCAGACAGCTTAACTGGACAGACCCTCAGCGACACGCCAGGCTGCCCCTCGGCACTGGTGGGGTTGGTCCTGCCACGGCCGCAGGCATGACCGGCCCAGTGACCACATGAGAGCCAAGCATAGCCCGTCAGAGCCCTTTGATGAGATTTAACACTTGACCTCCACCAGAAGGAAAACCTCTCTTTATTCTGGGTCACAAGCCAGGAGAATCCAGACATGGGCTCCAGCGGCCGCCGTGGCAGCCAGGTGGAGGCACGTGCTTGAAGAACAAAGTCAGTCCAAACTGAGACAGAGGAGGGGAGGGGACAGGAGAGGGGGGCCTAGAAAGAACAGACCACCTCCCCCAAGGCCACGGGTCCAGCTGTGCTTGTGGCCTTCCGTTCCTGTTCTGGGCAAGCCAGTCACTGAAGTTGGGTTTCTGTGGCCCAAAGGGTCTGAGCAGTACAGGAGTTGACCTCCAGATCAGGTCGCAGGGCAGGTGTCAGAGGGTGAAGGTGCAGGAGGCAGGAGGCTGTGGTAGGGACCATGGGTACAGATCCGGGTCTCAGTGTGACGCCAACACACAGCTGAAGGCCATGAGCATGCTGCTTGAGTAACGGTGCAGGTCAATAATCTTGAGAAAGCTGCGGAGTCGGAGCGAGGATGGTGAATGCGTGACCCACGGGGGCCTCAGCGACATCTAGAACGGTGTCCGTATTTGGTGGAGGGATGATCAACTGGCTTCCATGGTCCCGGGAGGTCGGGGGAGGGGCTGGTCAGGAGCTCTGCAGGTGGCAATGAGGAAGGGTCAAGGGCGGCATCCTTGGAGATCATGTGGAAACCAAGGAGGGCCACTCATGGGTCTGACTGGCAGAGTTTTGTGATGGTCACTTCACCTGCTAGGTTACCGTGGGCTGCGTTCTGTTCCCGTCAAGATTCATCGTGTGTGTGTGTGTGTGTGTGTGTGTGTGTGTGTGTTCTCAGTCATGTCCAACTCTTTTTGAC